>JASKGO010007138.1:0-18623 GCA_030556065.1 Holobus sp. GC000080 | reverse complement strand
TATATCATTACATTTAAAAAAATGTCATCAAATGCCGCTGCAGCGCCACCTATGGCTGTGTTCAACTGTTTTTGACAGTTTCAAGGGTAGACTAGTGCCTATATACATATTCTAGAATTAAAGCTTCATAAGTTGCCTAGTTTAGAAATTAGCAGGGGGGGGGGTACAACTTAAATGATCGCACTGTATAGGTATAATATCAATGAAAAATTAAAAAAATATCAATTTGCATTCTACTTTAATTTAGGCAGAACCCATACCACTTTTATGACCTCACTGTATTGCCACAACTTCATTTTCAATTCCACATTTTTTGTAATCTGAATTTTTTGCCATTTATTTAATGTACTATTACAAAATTTTATTAAGTGATCGGTACCTATAGTTTTTTGTTTGTCTCTTCTATCTTATCTTAAAAGGTTTCTAATTGTAGCTTCATTTTTATTTATTTATTAGATACTCTATTATTAGTTCAAAAAAGTATCGATATATTTAAAACATTTTTGAAAATAAACTAATTGATCTAAGTTTTGTCAAACAATAGGAAATACAACTTCCCGACTTTGTACCATTTTTTCATCATGTCAGCCTAAAAGTGCCCATTTCCAAATTGTTTTCCACTTTTTCAGTCTGGCATATGTTTTACCCAATGTGGCATAGCAACAGTAATGAAAATAAAGAACTAAGAACTATAGAAAATGGATAAAATACAAAAAGATGTCTGCGTATTTATTCAATAATGTTTGTATATACTTGCACCTCAATAAAATAAATTAATTTAGTACTCAAATTCCGAAAATTATAATTATCGAATAAATGATCAATATGATATTAATTTACGAAATACAGATTAAACATTCCTTGCCTTGTTAAGATTGTCAATTGATTATTGAGGAATTTCATAGAAAATGCCATTAGCATTTAGAACTCCATTGGAAAAAAAGGTAACCAAAAAATGAAGATTAACTGGTAACATATACATAATATTAAATAATTTTATTACATTTTAATTTGCTTTAAAATATATTTATTTAAAAAAAAGAATAATAATTTTCTTTAATATTAGACTATTTTTATGAAAACCATAACTTACAACGGAAAATTTAACGTCCATGGTCGAAAATTCGTTGGACGTTAATAAAACGAGAGACGAATCGCCATCAATGAAAGCATTGAAAACGATTGAAATCTCTTTACAAATTTCCCTAACAACTTTTAGGGAAATTTTTGAAAATAAAAGCGTTTGTTAAGTGTTGAAAAATTGAAAGCAAGAGGGTTAATGTTCAAGAATTTACGTTGCGCTTCGTTTTTGCTTAAATTAGATTACAATCCCTTTTTGATAATTTACAATTAGTACAAGGCTATTTTTATCGAAAATATCCGATATAAATATGGCATTGAATCTTTATACATCAATTGTTTGAACAAGATGCAGGTGAAACTTTTATGCTTAGTTCTGGCTGCTTTCGCACTTCAGGTAAGCAAGTTGAATTCTTTCAACTAATGAAGCTTTACTCATTAAATAAATTTTGCTTCTTAGTGCGGTGCTAGGGATATTCCCAATGTATCTCAAGTAAACGAACAAGAATTGGCAAGGGGTCTCATTAGCGGAATCCAGAAAGCCATTGAACTTCTTTTTGAAGCTGTCGTCGACGCCATAAAAGATACCGTTGGAAGACTGGAACTTCTTTTGAATGTTGTTATTAGATTGGGACAAACCGTCATTGAAGCAACGGCGAAGTCTCTAGAGATAATGGTAGAAGGTATTATCAGTGGTTTGACAAGTTTAATTGAAAACGCCAGCGATCTTGGAGTGGACGTCTCTGAGTGCGTTGGAGAGAATTTGGAAGAAATTAAGAAAATCCCCAAGAAAATGCTGAAGGAATCAGTCCAATGCGTCGACAAACAGGTTCAAGAAGCTAAAGATATTGTATATGGTGCCATCACGGATATTGAAAATACCCTCGATGAAGTTGTGAGTCTAGGCAAGGAATTGCTTGGTTGCGGCATTAATCCCATCTGTCTGACAAGAGTTTCCGCAAAGGTTGCCATTGCTGGTGTGAAGATTCCTCTGCGCATAACTAGAAAAGTCGCACAAGTCACTTCTTTTGTGGCCACCATCCAAAGCAAGCTGACATATTGCGAAACTGTGGTACTAGCTAAAGCCACCAAAGATGCAATCTTCATCAGAAACGATGTCAGCAAATGTATTGACGAAAAAATGAATGAAGCATCATTCAGAATGTAAAAGACTATATAATGTTAGAAATGTGAAATAAATTTAATATTTAACCGCTGTTAGAATCATATTCAAATAACTTTACAATCCTTCTTTTTTTTAATGATTTAGTTACGAAATTATGGCAAAACCCGAAATTTGTTATACTTGGATTTTGCTGGATTGCTTGGATTGTCTAGTAATTTCGGGCCAATAATTGAAGCTTTTTTATAAAATAAATGGAACCTGTCCATCATTGAGATTTAAAGTGGAACCAAATGAATATGTTTCCCTTCTATTTAAAAGAAGCAAGAGCCAAAAGCTTCTTTTTTTAAATATTTTCAACGTCATATTACTTTCAGTTATACCAGACGTTGCCACTTCATTTTTTGTAAATGGAACACCTCAATTTTCATTTCATATTATTATTTCTATAAATATAATAAAATTATGAAGATGATTTTGTACAAAAAGTTTATTTTGTTTCCCGAGCGCTTCGTTTTTGAAATATCGCCCAAGATTCCTCGAAGTATTGGATGAGGACTACATCTTAAAAATATTTTATATTCGCAAAAAAAGTTATAACCCAAATACATATTTATCTTTTTTTTTAATATAATGATGTTTTTTTATTTATTTATGATGAAATATTCCTTACAAAGTACTTAAATCCATTTTTTCAAATTAGTTCTTACTCATTTGTAGTTCATAATAATAAAATACATTGTTAGTTTTAATTTGAGTTTAAATTCAGATGAATTTCTGAAACATCTCGAATTTTGTAAATTTTAATTGCATATTTAGTGTGAGAATTTTACAATTAAAAAAAATCGTAGCTTTGAATTGCCATAACAAAATTAAGAAGATTAAATACACAATCATTTTTAAAGATCTCATTTTAATAAATGTTGTTATATTTTTTGGCAATTTTGCGTTGTTATATAGGGGGTCACGAAACGGGTCACCTCAATTATAATACGATATTTTTTAATTGAACACCCTGTATATCATAAAATTAAATTATTGAATCTACATCGAATTAGGTTTCCAATCTGTTATCTGCAAAACATCCCCTATGACCTATGCTATACCTAATACTCTGCCATGTCCATGTGAGACCATAAGCTCATCAAAAAATACATGTCGACACCATTCATAGACATTTTAATGATTTTTTACCAGATGAAGACGAACATTACAATGAATTCTATAAGAAGTTTCCAGTTCCCCACAAAAGTGCAAATATTCGGTGCGTGGTTCTGCCTGGATGTGCCAAAGTAAAACATGTTTGGCACTTTAATCAGTCATCGAAACGAAGAAAAAGAAAATATTTCAATTAATATTAATTTTTGAAGTTATGACATTTTTAAGCATTTTCACTTTTTTTCTAAAACGGTACTTTTTAAATTTATCATAAGTATTCTACAAAATAACTATAAATCAATTTAATTGTTTTTCAGAAAGTTATTATGAAAATAAGGAATTTGAGACATCGGCATAAAATCTGGGTGTTTTTTTGGGACGGGGAATGTAGTTGCTATTACTATGCGATTTGTAATTGCTTCAGTTATTTTATCTCAAGACGCTTTTTCAATGCTACTTTAAAATATTTACCAATTTAGAACTCCCTCTGTCCCAATGATTGCATGCATTTGAAGGGCCACTAGGAAGCATAGATAAAACATTCGGAAGGTCGGAAGGTAGGAAGATCGTTCATAGTCCTCTCACAAAAATTTTCACTATTGCTTTTGTTTAGCTTGTTTAGTTGATTATGTGACGTAAATACTGGGATACAAAAAAGTTTTTTTATGTGGCAGTAATGGCAAAAAATTGACTCTCCAGGCCCCATTACTTCTTTAAATATATTTGATTAAAGAAGAAAACTAAACTTAATGGATTTTAATCGATTCTGATATACATCTGCAGTCAAAATAAAATTTAACAGTTTATCATTAGTTAAAAAACGAGAAATCAAAAAAATGTGAGAAAAGATCGAAAATCCAAGAAGTCTTAACTGCTCTGTTATAAACTAAGCTGCAACAAAATCCGCATTTTATGCAAATTATGTACTTGTAAATAAAAAAAATATGAAATTTCGAACGAAATTTGTGATTATGGATAAATTTTCTTCAGTTTCAGTTAAATTTATTGAGTATCATCTATAGATTTCTAGATACCATAACTTGGTGCATGGTGCAGAGGTAGCAAGTATTGATTCTATTTTTATTAAAATGGCATAATGATTAACAAATTTATTTTCAATGCAAAACATTTTCAAACTTTTTTTTCAGCGAAACTTGAAGCATGCGCATTTGCATTCATTTTCAACTGAGTTTTCATCATTTTCACTGTGGTTTTCATTCTCAACTTCCCAACTCTATGTTCCCAACTCATCTCAATTGTCCTAACCTCAAATACGCGAACAGTTCTGCATTATTTTATTTTTTAGTTTCATAAAATTTAACGGAATATATAATAGAAAGCACAAATAGCCATGAGTTTAAAATACATTCCATATAATTCTATGATAAATCCTAGCTTTTGGCATAAACTCACACAAGTGAAACTAGACATCGATAAACTGGATGAGACTTCAAGAAGTATATGGGGCAATTTATCAATTTTATCAAATTCCTTTGAGAAATGTTATGTTGAAGTAGACAGTACATCATTTAATGAGTAAGTTATTGTAATATTGTTTCTTAAATTACTTAAAACTGAGATTTTTTTAGCAATTTTGAATCCCAGTACTTAAGCATACCAATTAAAGGAGAAATATTCAATAAAAATACCTTAGAGCACTTTAAAAATTGCAACAAAAATGAGTTTATGCAAGCTCAAGGTGAAAAATATTGGGACAATGTTTTAAAGAATGGAGTTACGAATCCTACAGAGCTTTTAAACTTTTTTATTTTATCATTTGCAGTAAGTATTGATTTGATTTGTAGTTATTGATTGTGAAAAGCAATATTTTTTTATTTTAGGACCTTAAAAAATACGAATATTATTACTGGTTTGCTTTTCCTGTGATATTTGACCTTAAGTTAGATG
Source organism: Holobus sp. GC000080 (assembly GCA_030556065.1). Lineage (NCBI taxonomy): Eukaryota > Metazoa > Arthropoda > Insecta > Coleoptera > Staphylinidae > Holobus > Holobus sp. GC000080. Next base: position 13,354 of record JASKGO010007138.1, on the reverse strand, counting down.
TAATTGAGAAAACACATTTTAAAAGTATTGTTAGTGAAGAGAATTTTAATGATATTTACTCAGATTTTATTAAGCTGGATGTTCAGCAAAGATGCTTATTTATTTATGATGAAGAAAGTAGGAAAATTCATACATTGGCTGAGATAATACCAACGAACCTTTTTGACAAAAACAAGCACATTGTGGCTTTCATTGATCCAAGCAATGACAAAAATTCTGTTTGTTGGTCATTTAAAAATTTTGTAGCTTTTATTTTGCATTTATGGTAAGTTTCTTATGCTCTTATTAAGATATTTGTAATAATTTTATATTTTTCTTAGTCCCCAATTAGAAAATGAAGAAATGAGATTTTTATCGTTTCGTTTGAGGAAAGTAGGCAAAGCAATTTCCATTGACACTAGTTTAGTTTTTAAAATATCTATTAAAGAGAAGTGCAAAACTGATCAATGGATTGGTTGGGAAAGAAACGAACGTAACAATATGGGGCCTAGAAAAGTGAACATGAGAGAAAGCATGGATCAAAAATTGTAAATTTTATGTTTGGTTTAATTCGGTCAATTATCCATAATTCATTTTGGTTTTAGATTGGCGGCGACTTCGGTTGATTTAAATCTGAAATTAATGAAGTGGAGAATAATGCCAGACATTGATTTAGAGAAAATTAAAGATACTAAGTGCTTAATTTTGGGATCAGGCACTTTGGGATGTTCGGTCGCTAGAGTTTTGTTGGTAAGTATAACCATTATTTAAACTTTTATTGTGGATACCGATTTTTGATGATGTTTTTAATATTTCTAATATGAAGTATTTAAAATTTTAGGGTTGGGGCATCCGACATATAGATTTTGTTGATTATGGAAAAGTAAATTATTCAAATCCTGTAAGGCAGAGTTTGTTCACATTTGAAGACAGTGTTTTGAAAAAAGACAAAGCTTTGGCTGCTGCAGATAATCTCAAAAAAATATTTCCAGGAGTTGTAAGTACAATTTAGGAATCAATTTTTGCAAGCAACATTTGATGTCTTTCACTGCAGTTTTTAACAAAGATGTCTACTCGTATAATGAATTATCCAATCTATAATTTTTACACCAATATGTCGGTTATCAACGATTTTTCGGCGACCCCTACCACTTCTTTCATTTACAAACCAATTTTTATAAAAATTAGGAAGCCTATGAAAGGCAATATTTCCTATTTACTGTCACAAATTTCAATTTTGTAGCACTTCCGATTTAACCGAAAATGACACGAACTTTGAAATTTTAATGGCACCTACTTCTTTTTTTCACTTTTTTTTTAATCTAAGCACAATTCTTAGTTCATAACTATGCATTTAGTTAATTTGATATTTTTAAGACGCCCTAAAATTCAGTTTTTAATGGAAGTGAGTTACTTAACATAAATAAGGTACCGAAAGGGTTTTTCGGGTTCTTGAGTTATACGTATTTTTTTCAAATAGCACCATTGTGGGCCACCTGACTTTTAAATGGTAATTTTATTATTTATGTATCATAAGCTGCTTATTTTCGAGGGGCTAAATCATTATTCCGCATTTAGTTTACTTGGGGATTTTTTTTTTCATCAAATGTATCTAATTACCGAAATCTTCGACAGACTACAATAATCATTCCCATCGAATCATGTTCCCCAAAACCTAAGCAGAAAAAAGCTTTTCCATTTTGTTTAAACGAAAGGCATAATTAGCTACCTCATGCTGCAAGAATTATAAAGATTGGATCATAAGTTTTAGATCTTTGTTAAAAATTTAGTCATTGACGCCCGCTCATATAAAAAGGATTAAAACTGGTAGACAAATTTAGCACTATACCGGGTGGCCATTTTAAAACCCGTATATGGGTAAATTCTAAAATTTAAAGGATATCGAATCGGTTTAAAAAAACTTATGTTTTTTAAATAAAAACCATATTTAGCTATGGGCTTTTTAAATTGCTTTTTTTAATTGAACGATAAAACACTTGGTTTGTTTATCTTTGGAAATTATTGTTAAACTTTAGAAGAACATATTTAATGGAAGTAATCAGGATGACTGTGATATTTCCAATGCGACCTCACCATTGAAAATGACGTCACACATGGCACCCCACGATAAAAATTGTATGAATAGTGTGCGGCTAAGATATTACATATTAAAAAAATATTTTATTTATTATATTTTAAAATTTCCCTCTGCTACTTGATAATAATATTCTTCAGTTATTTATAATTATTTATTAGAAAATTCATTTTAATAAAAAAAAGTGGAAAAAGTGATGTGCTAATTTTGTCCCGCAGTTGAATGTTCAATATTCGTTAAAAATTAAAAAATTGTTACGGATTTTTCATTTCTCTTCAATGTTTGTACACATATTTGTGGTTTATGGGATTACGAGTAAAAACATAATAATTTTCAAAAATCTGTCGTACAAATTGAATAATAATAAACATTGTTATTTCAGAAATCCGAAGGACACATACTTAGTATCCCAATGCCCGGTCATCCAGTGAGTGAAAGCTTAAAAGAGGAAAACAAAGCGACGGTGGAAAAACTATCGCAACTAATCTCTGAAAACGAAATTATTTTCCTCTTGATGGATTCGCGTGAGAGTCGATGGTTACCAACGTTGTTGGCCCAACACTACGGCAAATTAGTCATTAACGCTGCACTTGGCTTCGATACTTACTTGGTAATAAGACACGGGCTTAGAAAAGAAGAACCGAAAACATTTGACTATAAAAACGTAGACGGCTTTAAATTAATTAAAGGATCCGAATTGGGTTGCTACTTTTGTAACGACGTCACAGCACCTGGAGATGTAAATCTAGAACATTATTACATTTCTTGGCATTCAGTTTAATTAACTTTGTTTCAGTCCATGAAAAACAAGACATTGGACCAACAATGCACTGTTACCAGACCGGGGGTGAGTCAAGTAGCAGGTGCCTTGGCTGTTGAATTGGCCGTTTCCGTTTTGCAGCATCCATTCGGGTATATATTCAATAATCTTATTTTAACTTTCTTTAAATGTAATGAATCGATTACAGACCTTTTGCACCTGCATTTTGCAAATTGCACAAGACACCCTCTGATGTGAATTTGGATAATGATTGCATGTTGGGAATCGTACCGCATACAATCAGAGGCTTCTTGTATAATTTCGAACATATTCAGCCGGCTACCGAACGCTACAAGCAATGCATCGCTTGTTCCGAGTTTGTTTTAAATAGATTCGAAAAGGATGGCTACGAGTTTTTATTTGAAGTGTTTCAATCATCTACATGCCTCGAACGAATTACTGGTGTTGATAAAATCCACGAAATTGATGATTCAAAGGTTCGTTTCCTAAATTAATAGTAGAATTTTCTTTTTAAAAAAACGCATTTTAGGTGTGGGATTTCAGTGATTTTGAAGATGAAGCCATCTAAGCATTTATAACAATATTATTGCAGATTTATATATATTAATTGTGGACTAATGTACGTTTGTACTTGTGTATTAGAGCTAATAAATGTATTGTTCAATTAAAATTGGAGGAAATTTATGGGTTTTTATATAGGCAACTTTTCGAACATGTTTCGAAAACGACAAAAAATAAGCAGCACATTCAAGGTCAATAAACATACTTGAAATTAGAAACAAGTATAGACTTTGCATTGTTTACCACTGCTTAACTGTATTGCACGGAAAAGCACAAATTATCAAAACTTGTTTCTGCGCCGGAGCTGTACGACGCAGTAAACGAAGGAGCAGCCAATCAGAGAAAAGTTTGGTTTACACCACTAACTAAAAAATCCTGTAATAACTCTTTAAAATTGTTATATATATAGAGATACTATAACTAATTAGACATTAAAAATGTCCTCAAATCAGTAATAACAATATTATTATTTAAAATGAGATAGTTTTTGTGTTACGAGAATGATTAAGTGGAAGTGGTAACTGTGTGAACCGTACTTGATAGTTCGCGCGTTTTCAGGCAGGGCTCAAAGCAAATACTTCACATTCCTCGCATACCGCAGTTGCAGGTTTGACCGAAATGTCAAATTCTTCGCACAATTGTAGTCGGCAGAGCACGAATTAGCGTGGAATTAGTGCGACCGGATCGCGTAAAAAACGTCTAATAGTTGAAACTAGTGCTGAAAGTGATCAAAGAGTGATTGCTGTTCGTCGCCAAGTAGATTCGAATGTTGGAACATTGAGATCACCCCAGTGGACTACCACAGTACACGTGATACGAGCCAACAAACGCGTATTGATTTTCGGGGTGTAAAGAAGACGCGCATTTTCGTCGACGAAGCAGCGAAAAAGGTTTGTCATTAAAAGAAAACTAGTGCACGCTTTTCCCATAGTAATTAATTATTTAATTGGTATGTGCAATCATTAGTATTGTCTGCTTGCATTGTTCAGTGTGAAAATTTCGATGTGCTGGTTATTATATATATATTTTTTTCGAAAACACGTACATGTACTCACACACACAATCGAGGTCAATGTTAGCGGCGGTGTTTTCGCCTGCTGGGCACGACTTCTGTACATACTACAATTAAACGATGAAACGGACAGACCATGAATGACGACAAACAGCATTTTTGTGTGCGGTCACAATTTACCCAGTCTGGAAATACGGCCGCGTTTGAGGGCTAGGTTTACGGGTTTCGGCACACATATTTTACGCGTTACCAGGCCAGACACAGTGTCTTTGCTGCATTTCCAGATGTGCGAGTGCCTTTTTCAAACTTCTAATACTCCATCAGGGAGCAAGTAAAAGAAATATTTTCGAATAAAAGGAAGTTCGGTTTTCGGCGGAAGTAAAGCTGCTGCATTTTTTTTTTTTTTTCGTTCTCAAGCGGTTGGCAGCTGCCGAAGCACACGTGTTTCTTGCATTTCTTTCATTTTTTTTTTTCGTTATAACAATCACCTGTTCTAAAGCTAATTAATGAAGACAATAGAATTTTGAGCGGTTACAGCATTTATAAAATAAGCAGCCAACACTTGAAACTACATTCCTGGGGCATGATTTCTATTCTCTCTCCTTGATGTGTTTGCAATGCTCACTGACGAAGATACAAAATTTACGATGTATGTTGTATGTATGTTTTTTGTGTTTATACAAAGTAATTCTGATTTTTTAAATTTCAAATAGGATACACGTTTTTTTGGCTTAATAAAGAATGCTAATAATTTTGAAGTTGTCTGTATTTTCGGTTATTGCTTATTATTCAAATAACATTTATTATCGTATAAGCTGAAAAATTTATTAAGCCCGTCGTTTTTATAGATGGTTGTTCAATTATTTCAACTACAAATGTACGTCTTTCGTGGAAATCATCTAAATTTTCCATTATTTTCTAATTTTCTTATCATCATTTGAAATGTGGACTTAATTTGAATTCTATTCAATTATATTCATATTTAGTGGCTCTTCAACATTTGGCAGTTGGCTGTGGGTAGTTTTCCTTACTAATGATGATTAAACAAATACACTAATAACAAAAGATTAGTAGCCTCTAGTGAACAAAGAAACCAAAAAAATAGTTGGCTTCTTCATTTATTTTTGAAGTTATAAATGTTGAGCTTTTCATTTGAGAGGAGTTTAATTCAGTTAATTTAGATTAGTTAGATTAGTTGTCAAAACTATGGAAAAGGAGCAACGAAATACCTAAGTAAAAAAAGTGGCCGTCAATAAATGAAGTTTTAAAAAATGTTTCATTTTTAATGAATGCGTAATTTTTACTCACATTTTTTCAGCAAAAGTGAGTGTTTTTGGAATGGAATCTTTATTCAGCAATGCATTTGTTTTTTCAAGTGAATCCAATGATAATATGTAATCAAATTTAGCGTCCTGTTCATTTTTTTTTTAATTTAAAAACGTGAATACAGATATAATTGTAAAAATCTTTTAATCAAATTGTTTATAAACAATAATCTTCATAAATGTATCTATTCCCAATGCATATTTTAACTTGGAATCACCTCTAAATAGGGATTACATTTAAAATCCGACAATTTAGGTAAATAATTTCTACTTAAAGGGTAAAACGGTTGAAACAATAGGCGATTGTCGTATTTCATTACGACAGAACAATAAAAATGGTCAAACTTAATTTAGAAGTGAGATGTTCTTTTTTTCTGATGTTATGTTAATCTAATCGATCTAGAATCCCACGGCAAAAACAGATTACTCAAACAGCATAAATTTTTGATTTTTATAACGGACAAGTGAAGGTGAATAAAACTAGCAGTAGCCTGCATTCTTAAATCAGCATTTAGCTATTATTTAACATAAAGAACACGTTTATTTCAATTAAATACAGCTTAATTTATAGTTTTATGAGGAATATATTTTATACCAATTTTAATTAATTGGAAAATTGTGATTAAAAAAAAAAAACTTAAATATAGTAAGCCTCAATCTAATGATTTCCTTTGTCATGCAACTTTTTCAAAATTATCTGATACAATTTTGCGTGTCAATATGTGAACAGTTCAAGAAATCGAACTTTCATTTATAATAAGATAAAACGAGGGAAACAATATTTTCTTAATTTTTGTTTTGTTACTATTTAGTATTTACCTTCTTAAACATAGAACGAAAACAAAATTACTTTCTAAAATAAACTATATTTATTTAAAATGTGTCAAAGGGCAATACCGACAAATAGTTTGATTCAAACATTAGATGATATGGAAATTTATTTTACTTATTTTTTCTTGGTTTAGAAAGAATCATAAGATTAAAATGTAGATAAAAGAAGAATTTCTCTGACTTCGGTAAGAAAAGCCAAGTTTAAAAACGTATTTAAAAAAATACTATTTTTTTCTCACATGGTTTGCAACTAAATCGAAATGATCATCCAAAGCGGAACATAAATTGAAAATTAAAAATTAAAAAAAAAAAAACGAACAGAAAAATTAAGCATTTTTAGTAAAGTTTTTTTTATAAATCAAATTTCGTACTATACTTGAAAGTGTCCTGTATATGCATACAAATATATGAATGTGTTTAAAGACGCAATAAAGACGCAATATTGTTTTTAATGAATCAATTAGCGACTGTTAATTCAGTGGGAGGCTTTGTTTTTATTGCTGCATACATACAACCGCTCAATTATCTATTAAACAGATTCCACAAATTGTTATCGGCAGGCAAATACATCTAAGCGCTACGCGATTAATTTAATAGCTTTTCGCGAGTTCGCGTTGGGTAAATCTCCGAATTAGAATGGCTCCCATTATGCTGCTCGAATAACTAAATGGTCTACTATCGATTCCCAAATGTGCATGCACTCTCTGTACATACTATAGCCACCTATAGCACTCGAATACGAATTGAGATGTACGGCATATGTGCTTTAAACATGTATTCGTAAAATTTGCTATATGGCCCCGTTGATAACACCGCATTCCAATCCGTGTGTTTACAGGGAGTGGGAATCCACACGCAGAGATAAACCACGAACCGAAAGAAGCTCTGCATCCCGCGTTCACACCGAAAGATGGAAGGTGGCGAGTCACCGTTGGAGGTCCTCTCCAGAGCCGCTACCATGCTCCAAGAAACCCAACAACAGCAGCAGCAACAAGCTTTGGCAGCTGTCACCGGTATGTATGCATTATTTTCTTTGCCTGCATTGTTTGAAATATTTATATTCCGCTCGTAATAGGTTACATATTTTGTTCTACCGCTTCTGGTATTCAAACGTTTACGAGTATTATACCGTGCTACAAGAAATGTTTGTTTAATGGATTTATGACAACACACATATTTTAAATTTAGAACTATCGCATTAAATTTTTATATTGAGGATATCAAGAGCTTTTAAGCGTTTTTCATGAAAATGTTTTTAATTTTAATGTGTTTAATTAACATTTCATTGCATTGTTTATAATTCTAACCTAATTTAACCTAAATACTAAATACATATAGTAGAATTTTGACTACCAAATTTTTAATATTTTTAATACATAATGGTTTAATTTTAAATTAAAGAAGTAGTTATAAAAATGGAAATTTTACGAAGAAGTCACTAAAACGTCAGTCCGATCTTATCATAAATTATAATATTTTATAAATAACGGTTAATAGCTTAGCAATATCTCAATCAATGCTTGTGATAACCTCGCTAAGTTTTTTTTTTCCATTGAAATTTATTACCTCCTACAATTGCTTTTTGGAATTTATTTCCAGAATAATTTGATTTTTTTAAAATTTTTTTTTGTCAAATAGTATTAAATAGTTCTATTAATTATTAACTATCCATAATTTACTCATGTTGATTAATCCCTTCAATTGATGCAATTGAACGAATCTTCTTTTATGGTATCAAAAGTTAACTTTTTCGACAAATTTTAATTACTTTTAATTTAATCGTGAATTTCAAAAGACTATAAATTAATTAGATATCTTTTTAATATTAAAAGTATGAACTAGTCATGCAAGAAAAGTAATTAACGATTTTTACACCATCTTAAAAAAAGGCTGAAACCGTCGTTGTGGTACATTGTTTTAAAGGTTTTAAAATCCTAAATTTCAATTTATTTGTGTTTCTTTTACCCAACCAAAGCGTAATTCTAATTTAAATAACTATGAATTCGGCATGGAATAGCTCATTTAATCGGAATGAAACAATAATTTCAAATAACCGTATCAAAACGACGAGATTCTAAACGCATATTGGGATACTTAAAGCATTTAAAGGCTTTGATTAAGTGGTTTCGTGCATCATTATAAAATATTTGGAATATTTTCTTCTTTAAATTCAATGATCACGTCGACTGGTGGAATCTATTTTAAACCAAAAACACAAAGGAGCATTTTGACGATTCGTTAAATAATGAAAATTCCTCTGTCGCTTTACCGAACATTCACCGTCACAGAGAAGATACAAAATTGTATCCAGCGGCTGGCGTACCTTGATACCAGCGAAGGAGGATAGACTATAAAGAGTTTAGTTGTTTGCAAGTACCAATATATTATAAGTGGGCACATTATGATGGAATGCGGAATGTATCGTTCCAAATAGGTATAATAAAATTATTAATGTAATAATGATATTTATAGTCCACACACATATACAACGTAGGTACATGCATACCGACAATATGCTTCGTGTAATCCGGACCATGAACTCTTCATTGTATTGTTCCGTTTTCTTCTATATTAGGATTGGGATCTTAATTTTATTGTCATCGCGGTATTTTTGAACACACTCTTTTCATTCTCCTTCAAATATGCGATGGAGTGTTGAAAATTCATCATTGCTGGATTTTTTTTTAGTGGCCAATTTAATTGAGCTTTAAGTGTCTTTATTAAATAATTTTATTACTTTTTTTAATGTGAGTCAATTTCTAAAGGGAAAATTTATTAAGTTCCGTATTAAAATTTCCAAATAATCATAATAGATTAAATAAATAAATAAAAATTCTACCGTAGGTGAAAATGTTTTCCAATAAGCTAAACATTAAACAATTTTAATGAATTAATAGTCGGAGTTGTTTGCAATTATTTCAACGACAGTAGTGCTACCACTTTCGGTTATATCGATATACGTTATCTAATTTGCTTTGTTTAAATGGTAACCTATTTTTTATATTACTTTAAAAGCGGTTCTACAATTATAACAATGGAATGTCAATTCATTGTTTTTTTATATTTAACACTTTTTAACAAATATATTATTATATTAGTAAAACTTTGTATTTTAGAGTGTAATCTTGTGCTTACGAATTTTGAAAATAAATTTCGTGACATTGTTTTTGTATATCTTGTATTTTCAAAGGTAATTAATCCATTCTTTTTGATAATTATTGACGTGATGTATGTTCATTCTTTACATTATTTATTTATTGTTCATAGTGCTCGGAAAATTTTCTAAAAAAAAAAATAACATGTTAAAACAAAATATCTTCATATTTTCCAAATCAATCACCCATTTTTTCTTTATTACTTTGACTTAAAAATACCCATAAGAACAGGCTTTTGGTTGTTTTAAGATAAATTTAAATACCTTTCGAGTTATTCTCAGAAAGCCAATTTTCAATGTATTGCTATTGGGATGAGTTACGTTGACGTCACATTTGGCAATGTTTAACTAATGAGGATTTAGTTTTTTCATTTTAATAAGTCAAAACGTATTCACCAAACAATCAAATTTAACTTTTCTGGTAAGTCTTTTTAAGTAAAAGAATGATATTAAGTAAATGATGGTGCTTCTATTAAAAAGAAAATTTATTTTGATTTAAAAATGAAATTTTCTTTATATTTTTTCTTGAAGGCCCTGTACAATTTTAATAATAAATAAATCTTGGCAATAATTACCAAAAAGAATTATTTAATTACTGTTGGAATTAACTCTTTTTTTTTCAAAAGTGACAAGCAAAGTGGGTGATTTGAAAAAGGAAGCACGAAAGAAAAAAAAAACGGTTTTCTACAAAATCATCTTTATTTTTACTAAGAAATAAAAATGGTAGTGTTTCGTGTAAATAACGAAGTTTATATCTACTTCTGTTATAACCGGAAGCGCTGCGAGTGTGCGAATATAAAGACCTTTTCCTAAGACTGTGCCATGCTAAATTTCAAAACTTCAATATGTATCTAATAAGCCTTTAAATGTGGAAGAGTCCCTCTATAAACTTGTCTTTTTAGTAATTTTATTTTTTCATCTAGATCTAGACTTAAAGTGTCATGATACGAGTATGGCAAATTTTAGTTAAATAGGTTACTATTTAGTTTTAACTAGAAAAATTTAAATAAAACTAATTACGAACGGATGTCAAAAATTGGTAAAATTACGTTTTCCTTCTCTATTTCTGTCCATTCGCATAATAATTTTTACAATATTAAAAAAATTAAAATTAAACCTTTACAAGAAAAAAAACTAAAAAAAAATCATCAGAAGCAGCAGAAAGATCCTTAATAACGTTTCGCAAAGCAACAAAATGTGGTAATAATAATAACAATAGCAGTAAGAGTTCCACTTAAGAATCGAAAATGAAAATAGATCGGAAATTCGGTTAAAAATTTTGTGATTCTCATATAACAACCTACTGAAAAAAGGATGCTGCAACTATAAGCTCGACTATTGGAAATAAGAACAATAAAATTAATTTGTGATTTTTCGTTCGTTGGTTTGATAAAAAAATTCATCTTTAATATGCGCAATCAATAATTTATTTAAATGTTTAAAATTGAAATCTGCTTGGGACACTATGTATAATGCGGAATTTGTGGATTCACCATTAAGATGATGGTGTCTTATCTTATGCGAATGGAATGTGATATACCATGTGTCAGACAAACGGATGGATCGCGCGCTCATTCCGAAGCACTTACTTTTTCAATGTACTCGTTCATACACACACACACACACACGCACACACAGCCACACAGATCACAGAGTGCAGAAGCAATAGAATTGTGTGCATGAGTCGTTCGGATAGACCACACATTATTACAGTATTTAAGTATAATAGTGGTGTCTGTTGTTCCTCTACGCTGCCTGCCTGTTTGCTTGCTTGCTTGTGTAGAGCAGCGAAGAAGCGGCGGCCAAATTCCGAGTAACTAGTAAGTCGAGAGAGAGCAATACGTCGTTGCGGAACGGTACGTGAAATTATGATGATGAACCAACCGCACGGTAAATGTAGCCAACTGTAGCGAAACTTAACAATGTTTCAACAACTTACAAGGTACCTTCATATATCGTGCGTTGATTGTTACTCTGGAAAAATTCTTTTCTGTTTTTTATTCTTTTTTTTTTGCTTGGGTGTATTTCAATTTGTACATTGTTTGTTCCGTCGTCGCACTGTGGAATATTTTCGGGCCTGTCATTGTAATAAATACCAAGCAACGGGAATTCGTTCGATTTCGTTTTATCTGCTTTGGTTTCTTCTCATTTATGTATTGTGGGAAGAGAATTCCGATCATGGTTTCTTTAATTGTGTTTAAAGATCATAGGTGGCCACAGTTGTTCTGAAACGGAAATTCATTTCATTTTCTTTATTTTTGATTATTATTTAGCAGGTATTTTTATGTTTATTTTAACTGGTTATTAATTAGATTTATGAAACTAATGGAGGTTTTTTTAAGAGTTAACAAAAAAACAAAATATTCATGCTAATTTATTTATATATTTTGGAAACTACTTTTTGAAAAATAGTGGAATAACTAAAAAATCCATTAAAACACCGATTTATCGTTTAATCTTTAATTTCATTAGTTCAATTGATTGATCAAAATTTGTGGAGTGAATTTTCTTTGAGAGAGTTAAAACCTTTTTTTGCTTAGATGTTAGGCGGTTTCAGTTAAATTAGCATTCAGAACCGACCTGTTCAGAATTAAATTTTTACAATAAAGATGATAAAGACTTAAATAGTGACTGAGTGACGGCTTTTTGGGCCACCCCTTTAATTTTTATTTCGAACAATAATTATATCGTTTGATCTACATAAATTTCAATCTTGTTCACTTTAGAAGATGATGACCTTCACTTTTCATTTTTTTAATAACAATCCCGAATTATTGTTACTTTTTTCATCCTATTACAGGGAGGCCATTTTCTCAGCCCGTAACTTTCACAGTTTTAAAAATGTAGATTCGGTTAAATGGGTAAAAAAAATGCAGAATTTTGTGCCCAACGAGTATCCGTTCCCAAAAAACCGACATGTTTCCTGGTTTCCGAATTATCCTGAAAAACCTGAAAATCGTCGATTTTTGGGAAATTTGTTCCAAGAAAACTATTTGATATAAATTTGACATAAAAAAGTAATAATCGATGATTTTCAGTTTTTTTTTTTTGTGATAATTCGGAAACCGGGAATCATGTCGGTTTTTGCCCATGGATTTTTTTGAAAATAAAAAATATTTTTTTAAACTCAGAATTACCCATAGATTCAAAAAAAAAATGTATAAGACAATATGTTTGATTTATTGGAGTGAAATTTAAATTTTTATCATTTACGTTTTAACCCAAATAAAAATAATAAAAAAATACACTTGTTCTTATATGAGCATAACAATAAAGGCCGTTTTACACGGCCAATAATTGAGAAATTGATAAAAATTGCCTATTTCCACTTAAGGTTTTAATGTTTCCATGGTTACGAAGTTATTATTGTGATCTGAAAACAAGGGGAAATAGGCAATTTGTATCAAATTCATGAAGTAATTCCAACAAAACTATTGAATCGATTTAAATGAGCTTTTCACTATAATATTGAAAAAAATATTCTCTTTAAAATGAGGGGTCACTCGACCCCCCATGCCATTTAAGATTTTTAAGTTGGCGGCCGCGGGGGGCAGGGGGTGACTGTTACGCCATAATGAAATATTCCAAAAGATGTCCCCCTAACAACAAAAATTGA
>JASKGO010007136.1:0-24214 GCA_030556065.1 Holobus sp. GC000080 | reverse complement strand
TTTGGAAACAAATAAATAACTAATAAAACTCTTTCGAAAGAAAATCACGGTGTTGTTAATGGGCTGTAACAAATGATGGGTTCCTGGGGTGTCGGCATTTAGTTCCGCTTCAAAATCATCCCTAATGGAGATTTCCCTGGTGATTCAAGCGAGTGTGACTAAACGGTTTGTATTGTTATTTCACCCCTGCTTTCTTACAGGATTTTTCAAAAATTTCAAAAGTAGTTTTACTCGGTGGCGACCCCTATCAAATGAAAGCACAATGAATTGATTATAATGAAATAGAATCCTGATTTCTAAAAATTAAATTGTTTAATAAATCTTCAAATGCCATGTAATGTATTTAATTGAGTTTAAAATTTAATTATTCACTATTTATAATTTAATTGATTGGTGTGCTAAGGATTTCTAAACATTTTGTTCATTAATGTCTTGAAGTTGTTGTTCAGCTTCTCTATAAGAGATGACGCTGTAGAATCAAAAATGAACAAATGAGAGTATTTTAAAATTTAGTTAATTTAAATGTGAAATATATTAGGAATGCAAAGATTAGCGAATTGGTTTAAAAATTTAATTTATTTAATGAAAAAATAATTATTTTATTCATTAAACTGTTAAAAAATATCAAAATAAAAAAATATTAAGCTCAGAACTAGCATTTCCAAACATTTAAAAGTAAAGAAAAAGCTCTTTGGATAAAAAGTGAAAACTAAAGACAAAAAGTAAAACAAAGCGTATTTTTCTTAAAACAATAACGCAAATTTATAAGTTATTGCAAATGAAATGTAATAACCAAAGGAAACGTGTATCAAATTTCCTCCGGACAAATTTTGGAGGACCATGCAAAATTTGCTTATCGCACTCTTTGTGGTAAAAATAGACCTGCAAATTATTACGAAATATAACTTTGGAGGAATGCTAATAGAGATTATAGAACGAAATTGTTACAACTGATGACTGGAGCTAAAAAAGGTGGGAGTGGGATATACATCCAGAGATAACGAACTTCCTTTGGCCGCTTCCGTTTTCACTCTTTAATGAACTGAAATTTCACCACATTCATATTTAGTAATAATTATTATATAATACTAAAATTATATTTATATTTATTAAGAGGAATTTATTTACATAAAGTAATAAAAGAAATTTTTGCATTTGTTGCGAAATAATAAGATATGCATAAATAATAGTATTATAACAATTAATTTAAGGTAAATATTTCTAGATATTATAAACTGAAACTTTGTTTAAATAAAACTGTAATTTGTTGCATATTAACAAGAAAATTACGTAAAAGCTAAAAGAATCAACTTAGAGTTTCAAATATTTTGTTGATAATTCAATAAAATCCGATAAAAATTGTTTGTTTAGTTGATTATTTACAGGAAAAACTAATTATACTTAAAACTTAAATACCGTTGTAAACATTAAAAGTAAATTTAGTGAATTTTTAAATAAAAGCCCGACTAACTTAACATAAAAATGCCAGAAACGTATGAGGTATGAATAAAATTATAAAATAAAGCTCAAAACATTCATGGCGAGAAGCTATATCTAATATGTAAATTTAAACAAGGAAAAAATGTCAAGTGTTTAGAGGCACTAACTGACTTTATGTGTACTATGTGCATGGTTTCTAAGCCATAAAGCAATGTTTGTCCGAGGCATACAAATTTCCCAACAGATTTTCATTAAGTTTGCGTTGTAATGAACTCTTGTAAAGCACCCATAATAAGTCGGATTAACGCAAAGAGAATGGGCAGATTAGACAAACACCGTTTTGCCATTATTGTTATTATTATTACTCTGAAGGACCGTAAATGCAATGAAAAAGGAAGCGGACAAGTGCATGTGGAAGAATTGAGAAGAAAAGGCAGACTGACGCACAAGAAGATTTACGGTTGGCCGTAGCACATGTTTTTTTGGTCCGAGGGGTAGAAACCCCTTGATGGTCAGTCAGTCTTCTTCTGTTCTAGTTTCGGTGTGTTCGTGCGTGCACTTGCCAAGAAGACTCATCTCTCATCAGATTCGATTTGTGGTTGGTACAGCATCAGCATCAGCATCAGGAGGAGCCGTAAGTGTGCTTTTGTGTGCGTGCCCAGAGTGAGCAACTCAAGTCTAAGCAAGTTATCGGAACTGTGGGGGTAATATATATGCAAGAGCCGGACCTTTGGTCCGTTTATATCTCGCATGTCGTGCTTAAGTGCTCTTAGTTGAAGTCGAAGCGGCGCGAAGGCTTCTTAGTGCGCGAAAGGACATCGCCAAGGACTGCGTTTAGGATTAGACGAGGATGGAGCTTCGCAGGCGGCCGATCGCGACGTAAGTAATTTTCGCCAAAGTGCCAATTTCCATCCACAAACCTCCCCGCCGCGTGAATAAATTAACTCTTATTTATTTCCGCTCGTTCCGAGAAAATTTCGGCCCGATTTTTGCCTGTCCCGCGATAATTACGGGTTATTACCCCTCGAGCCCGGCATTTTTTCCCTTCGGACGCTCTTTTGTCGAACGATATATATTCTTTTGTTGCTCTTCTTCTTCTCCTTCGGTTTGCTGGCTGCTGCGATGAGAGACATCGACGACCACCATCGCTGCTGCATCGTAAAAACATCATCGTTGCATCTGTCCACTTTTAATTTTTCCACTTATTTTTGCTCTTTCCTTTATACCCATAACCGTTTCATAAGTGCTTAACAGCGAAAGAGTTTTTGCGCGCACCGAAGAAGCACTGACCAAAAAGCTTTTTTCTAGACTTTTCCATTATTGAAAGCTGATTTACGCTTTTACTTTTTTCTTTCTTTTTACTTTCAACTTTGCTATTTTTTTAAGAAATATTTTTATAAATTAATAAAAAATAGAAAAATGATTATTACAATTAAATGTATAAATATTGTTTTGGAATTGGTATTTTTTAAATTTTGCCCCAAGGTAAATATGGGAAGAGAACATTCATTAAATAATTGCTTTCAGATTTTTCCATTTCAAAAGGAGCGCAAATTAAATATTAGCACATTCATTTATAAAATACCAGTTTGACTAATTAAAGGAAAAAAAAACGAAAGTAATTAACGGACAATAATTGCAAAACTGATTTTTAATCGAAGCAAACAAACTTTACTGATGTTTGGTTATTTTATTAGACCTTTAAAGTTTTAATTTTGCAAATAAAAAATAATGAATTTTCATAAATTTTTAAATATTTTATTCCTGAAAATTTAATGGAACAATTTTTTATTTAAAAAAATCTATGCAATTTAGATTTTTGTTATAAAAATATATTTAAATGATAGTTTTCTTTATGAATGAAATGAATAAAATTTCTTGGAATTGAAATAAGTAATAATTTGTTTAAAAAAGTTTATGCATAATTTATGTGTGCATTTGAAAAAGCGGCAAAAAGTGTCTTTTTATAATTATCATAATTGACTGCAATTAGTGGAAAACATGCAAAGCGATTCTTCCTCTTTAAGGAATTATTATCAATGTATGCAACTCATAAAAATATTTACTTCCATTAAACATGAATTTTAACAAATTATATTTACGAGGGCTTTTTATCTGTGGACAGGTTTTACAACCATTATAATTTATATTAAGGGAATTTTTATGCAAATTACAAAAAATAATGTTTTTTTTAAGAAAAAAGTAAATAAGTAACTTATTGGAACTTTAACAGTGGATATCCAAATATTTTACACTTGTAAAGTAGGAAGTGCTAAATAATAACGGCATTTAGTGCAAAATTTTATTGACAGAACACATCTTCTTTGAAGTGTTACTTGAAGTTATTAATCAAACAATTTTTTATGCATATTTAAAGTTTCAACTTTTTTTCTTAAAAAAAATCAATAAATCATAATTTAAAAAAAATAAGTAGAAATAGTTAGCTATTGATTAATAAAAAAAAATCCATACAAATAACATAATAAGTAATTAAAGCGAAGCTTCTGATTGCAATTAAAAATTAGTAGTTTTTGTTGAATGAAATTCGAGGAATCCGGCTCGCGTCTCTCATTGAGCGTTCAAATTCCCGCATATCTATTTTAAAGGGCCCTTCGATGGGCTCCTCGTCCTCACCTAAACCCGTTCTCGAAGATAACATCCGAAAGTTTTTTGTTCTCGATTCCCGAAGAAATCCAAAAGAAAAATCTCATTAAACGCCGTTAAACTATCAAATAAAAGCGACATACTAAACGTTCACTCTTTTTGTTTCAGGTAAGTGATTTTCTTGTTCTTATATGAAGAGATTTAATAGTGGTAAGTGCAGTTTACGGCCGAACGCTATAATTTAACTACATTGTATCTCATTAGGCAACGTTATTATTAGAGGTTCTATTAATGTTCGTTCTTGCTTTTGTTTATTTGCTTTATTTGCTCTATTACACTACATATTCAGATAATATTTCCATTCACAATTTCAGAGTTAACGTCCTATAAATCAAATATGTATTGGGCTTTTCCAATTGCTATTAGTGTTTATTTATCGAAAAGTGCGCCTATTAAATTCGAGGAAGTATTTTTTTTAGAAACGAAAGCACAAAAATGCTTTGACACATTTCTATAAACAATTGAATTGTAATTGATAAGATTTGCTGACGCGTAGGTTTCGCTTTTGTTCCATTTTCATGAAAGTTTGCCTTTACGCTTTTAAGTTTAATTTATTAATTTGCTGTGATTCAATTTTGCTAAAGTAAATAAAGCATTAAATTGTAATGCATTTTATAAAATGCTTTGAAAATAATTTAATTTAATAAAATTAAATTGAAAACCTGGAGATTATCCGATGCATTTTAAAGAAAACGAAACATTAAATAAATTCAATTTAATTTAAGGGTATTGCAGATCCCACTAATTTTTTTTCCATAATATAGACTACATATTTTTATTATAAGAAGCTTTAAACAAAAAAGTATTTTATTTTTCCATCGAGCTATTAAAGACTATTTAAAGAAGAAAGATAAACAAAATAAGCGCAAAACTTTTGAATTAGCTTACAGAATTTCGCTCCTTAGAAAAACAATCATTCCAAAAACTGGACTTAGCAAAAAAAGTTACCCATTTTAAAACAACCCTCGTACGTCCAAGTTAATTAAGGAGAAACAAACTGATGTGCAGCCAAACCGATACTTTCAGACAGTAGAGCTTGAGCTGTGTGGTCTTTAGCAACAATACAAGAAGAAGAAGAAGAAAAACGAAAGACGAAGGTAGACAGAAACGAGCAACACTCTTGTATTTATATACTAAACAGACTATACTAATATGTTACTGTAGGAAAGAAAAGAAAATTAATAATCAGCATATGCAGATTGCATATAACAGTTTCACTTATTTCAACTTTTAATGAAGAAATTCAAACCGTCGGAGGTCATGTACAAGAATAACCCCGAAGACGAAGAGGAATATTAAATTTCTTTCTTGCGGTCTAACGACAGCGAGTAATATTTGTCACATAAAGATTCGCGTCTTACATTTATTGCAGCAGTTGTATTTGCATTTGCATGTAGGAATGTTATGGATAAATTGCCTGTAACAATGTAAGAAAAGTTATTCTTGATCGGCATTTATTGCGTTTTGGTTGGGATGAGAACAACTGTTTGATATGCGGCAATGCGGCCCTTTAATAAGGCATCCGGCTTAACCGCAGAGGAGATATCATCAGCAGCATCCCTTAAAAGTGGCTTGAGAACTAAAGAAGTCGTTTCTATTCTCACATGCCAGACGTGACTCGGGGGTATTTATTTAATAAATTCTATGAAATATTAACACTGAATTATAGGCTTAATTTAGGGGTTTTGTGGCTTTAACAAAAAATGTGCCACTTCATTATTTATGAATGATGTTTTTTTCTTCATTTGTATTTAATTTGATTTTTCGGCTGTTTAACATTTCTTCTTTCGTTTTTTATAGATTCAATTGTTAATTATTAAATATACTGAATGTTTCAACAAACATATCATCCCTCTAAAATAAAACAAAGGAAATTCAGAAGTTTTTAATTTTGAAAACGAGGAATAGTGTTTATAAAATATCTCTACGAGGACATTGATACTGCACTGAAAATACCAAATGAATAAAGATAAAGAACTATCTTCCAATTCTACAGAATTCAATTTTCTTTTTTTCAATTTGTTAATATTCTGTTTTCCAAAAATTGTAATATTACTTGAAAACTTAAATTTAATTAAAAAAAGGTTATTTGTTAGCAAAGGGTGCAATATGCAACATTTTTCATTGAGATGTTAGTTTAACCACTATTATTACGCAAAATTGGTGTAAAGCTGCAAAAATATCCTCCCGTAGTCATTTTAACTTCATTATTTGAAGTGAATCGCTTGACTGGAACAAATTTGTAATTTTGCAAATTAGAAGAATGGGAGGGATGACCGAGCAAATCATACCATGAAAGCCATAAATCCCTCAGTTTTTCCAAAAATCAAATTTATGCTCTTATTGAAAATCTTTAAATTCAGAAATTCGTGTAAAGTAAACAATTTTAGAGGATTAGTTAAAACTTATCAAATAAACTATGACATAGTCTCCACATCAAAAATCATAACTTGTCGCTGATAGGAAGGCCGAATCAACCAGAGATCTTTTCAAACCACCCTTATATTTCCAAGAACTGTGTCTTTTTAGTTATAATTTGGTTTCTTTTGTTAAACAAATAACAATTCCGTAGAATTCGCATCGCTTTCCCTGTAGTGGGCTTTCCTTCTTTAAATTTGAGGAAAGTTCTCTTTTACTATGTATTTCTTGATTTTAAAGGAAATCATAGACTAGAGAGTAATGTAATGAAAAACACAGCTTATCTTTCTTTTACAATTGATAAAAAACGGAAAACAGCATTATTAGCAGGAAAGCTTTTTTATTGGAACCCCAAATATTTCAATTGGGGAAATTTGTTCAATATAAAAAAACAACTTTCAGTTACTTAAGTTTTAATTACAACAAAAAATAAATAATTAGTAAAAGAATGCAGTTCGGAAGAGGATCAAGAGTTAAAAGAACTGTATTTATAGTCTTCATACAAACTGTGAGAACGAAATTACCATAGATGAAATTATTGTAAATAAATCGGACAACGTGACAAAGACGATGGCCAGAGCAATGGTGCATATAAGTGGATGTTGTTCTTTTTTTACACTCTTTTAGTTGCAGTTGCATACGGCAATACTGACTGACTAGCTAGGTGTACCCAGACCCACTAAAGGTTTGTGTATATGTTGGTTGGTATATTAGGCATATGTAGAATGTGCATGTTTATGAAAGACATAAAAATACTCTCTTCAGAGTGCGCGCTGCCAGAGAGCCTCTCTGCCTCAGCCTCTGCCCGTGCTGAACTGCAGCATCTTCGGACTGTGCTTCGGCGGCCAGTACTGGAGACTTGAGATATGCACGTGCTCGGTGCTCCTTACCAGTTTCTTCTTCGTTTTTGATGGTAATGATTAAACACAACGTTTATGTAAAGTGTGCGCTCGCTTTTCAAAACGCTCAAATGTCCATTCGTGAATAATAACCGAGCGCACTTTGTAAAACCTGTGTGCCGGCCGCATTTTCAAACAATATCATTCCTTGTGTCCCTTTGGCCGCCACTGCCGCGGCTCTCTCGCCACTTTCTTCTTTTTCTTCTCCCTTTCTGTCTCTTTATTGTTATTGTTGAAGATGCTAATGCGAGATTTAAAGCTGCTAAGCTGCTTTTTTCCCGAGAACTTTTCTGACAATGTTATCTAAAGATACATTAAAGGTTTGCTTTGCGACATTAAACGATTTTTTTTTCCTTTTTTTTTTTAGTAAGAAAATATCACTTGTGAAGTATATTCTACATCTTAGATCATTTTTTTAAATCAAATTTTAATGAGTTGTTTTTATAGAGATAAGTGTAAATGCATTGGTTTAGAAAAAATAAATTAAAAAAGTCCTTAATATAATAATATTATCATTTTTTATTGTTTCCTGTTATAGAAGGTAGTGATTAATTTTATTGTTACGCTATAATTTTAAATTAATATTTTAGTTGCAATATTAAGTAATGCCAATTAGGAATGAAAAGATTTTATTTAATTTGCTATTAATTTAAAATATTCTTTGTTACCTGCATTTTTTATGTGTTAAAAGAGGTGTAGGTACTCTCTTATTACTATCAATTTTATAAATAAAAGTATTTTCTTAATTTTCATAAGAAAAGGACATTTTTCATCTATTTGTACATACAGGATCATCCTTGAAAAACAAAAACTATCCCGGTCTCAAGCTCAATTTTCCCCAAAACACCAAGAAAGTGGTTTATCATATCATCATTTGTTCTATTCTTGTTATATAAGACAGTTTGATTTTTACAATTTTCTTAAAAACAATCATAACTTCTCTCTTTTAGAGATTGCGGGTTAAAACTAAAACATTCTAAAGTTATTTTAATTTAATTTTATATATAATCTTTTTTAATTTGATTTATTTCTCGCCTTCTCGCTAAGAAATTAACATATTCTTTTCGGTATTACATTTTGAAGATGGCTTATCAATGCAGACCATCAATTTGATTTGATCCTGTACTGGTTAATTATTGTCTCAAACTAATAGTGATTAATTTGAAAGTAAAATCCAATATTGAGGATTCAACTCAGGTGGAAAATGGAATGGTATCTAAAAAAAAAAATTCATAATTTCTGAATTATCTCCGAAAAATTGACATAAATCTTTTCTTTTAATAATTTAATTTATAAAAATGTGATAACATATAAAGAAAGAATTGTTCCAGAGAGTGTTAAATTTATCACAATCTACAAAAAATACTTGATTTTTATAAACAAAACTATATAAATTTATGAAATAACATTTTTTACGATATAATAAATTAAATTTAAAAAAATTCGGAGTGCCGAATAAAAAAATAAAAATCAAATTATTAAAATATAATTAAAATGTGATGCCCCTGTATAATTTCCTAAAATGCGAAAAGTTTCTAAATTAGAAAAATATCATTTTTTAAATGTTTATGAAGAAGGAATTATTTTTAATAGGAATATCATTTTTTCAAACTTTTTTGTTGGGAAACTGAATTATTATTATACGATTTTTTTAAACGATTAATTGAAAATATTTTTTTGTTGTAATCCTCCTCGATATTTACAAATAAAAATGTGAAAAAATGAAAATTGTTTAATTTTTTTAGACTAAATCATAATTAATATTGCTAGGGGCACACCCTTTAAAATTATGCAGGAATCAAAAGTTAAAATTACCCAATCCCAAACCCATTATTAATTAATTAACGAAAATATAGGTTTGAGACAGTCGTTGAAATCTTTTGAAGTCGATATACTCTGCGCGATGCGCGCACTTAAAGACATTTCCCATAGTGCGTATAATGAAGTTGGCCGGTAATTAGTAAACGGTGACTTTCAATTTGTTACCGACTTATTAAAAGGCTATTATTTTAATTAGGCAGCGATGGCCGGCCAATAATGAGCAAATACGGCGAGCGAAGGTGTTAATAGCATCAGAAGAGAGAAAATAATAAAACGCGTGGCAGCATCTCTTTGAACTTCGCCGTTCGATCTAAATAATTTCGTCGGCCTCGGGTTAGTTTCCAGAAACCATCTCCTCCATCCGTATACCTCGCTCAGAAGATGAAATCCCGAGATTTTCTGCAGCACAGCCTCATTGTCTGACATGTAGCGTCTATAAAGCAAGCAAGAGGTGGTGCGTGCAACTTTTTTCGGCTCCAATTGTCTTGTCCGGCGTCGATCTTTGTTCTTTTGTCTCGCGACCTGCTAATAACGCGCCGATGCGTTCTCTTCTAATCTCGTACCTAGATCAAAATCAGTACACATTGGCTGTTCTAATAAAATTACCATTTATATGAGAAGGCAGTATTAGATTATCGGTTCTATAGGTGAAACTAGTCTAGACTTCAGACGTAGGTGTGAAAGATAATCAGGCCCAGGTTGCCTTAATGTTCCCTTCAAACTTTTTGTAATTGATACGTAAAATTTTTCTCGTTAGAGATTAACTTGTCAGTATTCTTTGCTCTTTGAAAGATAGGACCGAAGGGCTTATTGATAATTATCGAACTGACTGTACACGGTTTTTTTCTGGACGTTTTTTCTGTTTTTATTTTACCTTGCTTGGGTTTTTGACCCTTAAATTACCACTCGCTGATGTTTAATGCTTTTCTCAAGCTTTTACGCCGAGTTATTTAATAAAAGTATTCATAGTGCATTGGAAATTAATTGCCACCACAAGAAGGAATAATTAAACGAATAAATCATTTTGCTTTGCACTTCTTTTTCTCTCGCATGGCATTAGCCATTGATGCCATAACTATGCAAGTATGAGCTCTTTAATTATTTAAAGATTCCCTATCGATGGAGTATTAAATTAAAGTCGTTAATTACAACCACCGGCTTCGATGAATAATAATAATTATAGACGAGGTAATGATTTTTCAAATTCTAGAGGTGTTAGAGGCATCAGCAACTTTATATACGCTATATCGGAAAAAGCTCGGACATATCGAAGTTGGAAGTCTTACTAAATTTATGTAATATGTTAACCATAATGAAGGAAGATTTTTCTTAAAGGAAACGTCAGGCGCGTCTTTAGATATATTGGAGTATACCGGTTTTATCCTACAAAATGCTTACATTGAATTTCAAGCATTCTAATTTCAATTTACAAAATCAAGAATGAAGAATGTCCATAATTTATTGTGGAAACTATTGTTTGGTAGACAAAATATAAGCAAGGTTTTCAAGTCTAAACGGATATAATGATTTGTTTAAAAAATTAAATTAAAATGCATTGTTATATAAATTATAAAAGAACAATTTGGATAATAAGCTTAAGAAGAAGAAGCTCAAGAAACACGCAGAATACATTGTAAAAATTAAAAAAAAATTGTATAGTAGAATACTAATCTACCAAAGCGCAATTTCAAATATTTTTCGATGCTGCCTTATAATTCCATTTTATATGATCCAAAAAGATATAAACTCACTGCAAAATATAATAAAGCAATGCGTGCAATTTTAAAATATAACAAATGCTCGTATACTCTTATTAGTATGATGTAATATTTGAGTTTTGATTTTTTTGCCCGTTAGACAATATTTATTATTTCAAAATGATAATTTATTTATAAATTGAAGAAGGGAATGTCTCCAACGTATTTAACTTTTAAAGTAGTTAAGCATGGCGATTTGCACGAACATAAGAAGCAGAAACCTCATCTACATAAAAGCCGCAAAAAAAGAATTAACGAAAAAATCAGTTTGGTTTTATTAGTAGAAATAATTTATCGAATTACCAGTACATAAAATATTCATCAGTTCAAAAAATCAATAAAGTTACTGATTAATAAAAAATGGGATAATATTTAATCCCTGTAATTGTTTTATATCACATTGTTTGTAATCATTTCAATATGTTTATGTATTTACCTTATATACTCGTATTTGTAAAATTTATTTTTGTATGAACATGCTACATTTCAAATAAATATCATTCAATTATTCATTCAATTTCAAATTGTACTAAACTAATGATGCTTTAGTTTATTTCCATATGCTATTTTTCTTTAATGGAATAATTAATTTTTATATAATTTATTTTCGTACTTAAAAAAAGTTCTTTAATATATCCCAAATTACATAGATCCCAACAAAAATCTGGGTTTGTGTTGTAATGCATGGATTCTGATAGTAGGTACCAAACTTTGGATTCCAAAGACACCAAAATATTAATTCTTAGCTTTCAAAATTTGCTTCTTCCTGATTTATGTCGATTAATTTGAATACTTGTTAATGTTAACCAAACGCTACTGGACTGAACACCATGTCACACACTTTTAAACATTATTCCCGAAAAACAAGAAAGATATAAATCTTTCTTAAATTTTTATTTTGATAATTAATATTACCCTCTAAAAAATAAATTTGAAAATTATAAACATCAGCGGCTGACTTTGGAGGAAAATGGTCTTAAATATTGCGCTTGGTACACTTCCATATGATGCACTTAAAAATTATTTCCGGTAAACCGGAAAGATATAAATATCTATGTTATTTTTTGTATTGATAAAGAAAGATATTCCCAATACATTAAGAGTGAAAGTTATATATTACATCCCGAATATTATGGGTGGCTTCGTTTAGGGTTTAACTCGAAAAAGTCCGCACAAACAAAAGAAAATCATCAAAAATATTCATTTTTGATCAATTTATTTTATCATTTTATTTTTGTGTATTATTAACAATCATTATTCTTGAAAAGAAAAACTCTGAAGTTGAGTAAAAGTAATTCCATTTGACACTTATAATGAAATTAAGAAGAAATAAGCCATTTTCATAACAATTAAAAAAATTACTTTGAATTCCCGACTTTGGAAACTTATCAAACTTTGATCAAAAATATGTCTTCCCTTTATCTAGAATGAGAAATAAACAAAAATTTTACGCTAAGAATCTACGCGCAAAAATCGCTTTGACCGGTATTATAGAAATGCCCAAATAAATATCATGAAACATTGTTTTGACAAGTTTGCAGTTTAAAAAAAATCAAAACCCTTAAACCGAATAGTCAATTAAAAAATAAATATAAAGTAATTTTTATAGTTTTCTCCTTTACTCCAAATAAAGTAAAAAAAATCCACTAAACTAACAGAAATTGGAGAAAATATTAACACAATGCAATGTTGACTAACTTTCTCATTGAGTATAAACAATTTGGATTAAGAACATTAGTTCAACTGTTACTGTTAATATTTTTCTTGAGTTAGCTCCTTATTTGAATTATTTTAAGCGAGTAGAAGAAAAAAGTCAAAATAGTAATGCTTAAATTGTAATATTTGTGTTAAAATACGCATTTTTGATGAATAAATGTTATGAAAATAAAAATTATTACTAAAAATCGATAAAATAAATAAAGAATATTAGACATAAAAAAGAAAAAGTGTATAATACATTACAGAGTGATCAATTTCTGAAACTTGAGCTGAAAATTGTGATTTTTTTCGAAATAAGGTGCTTGAAAAACTTGAATGGAAAACAGCATGTTGCATATTAAGTAATTAAGATACGGAATTTATTGTCTGCCGAACAACAAAAGTATTGCTTTCAGTCTGGTGCATAAAAAACAGTCCGCAAACACGCAACGTAACGTGTAAATCGCATAAATAACTTAATCCGGGCACATAATTTCGTTATATTGGCACAATGAAATTTATGCAAATAATCGACGGCGTAAAAAGCTCTCTGTTTTACGATACACAGCACACTGCAGTTGAAAGCACATCGGGTGGAATTTACAAGCGACAGGCAATCAATTCAGTAAATTATCGACTTCATGAATTTCAGATTTTCGTCTCATGCGCGAGCACCAGGAATTTCTCTTTTAATTAAAAAATGGCCTCCCAATTTTTCTAACGCTATATCTGATTTGAAGCATTAATAGGCCTTCTAAATGGTCGTCATAAAGAACGTCCATAAAAATTGTCCTTATCTCATTAAGTGAAGTGTCAAGTGCACTAAAATATATGTAACTGCATAAATGAAAGCACAACACTAAAGTGGCAGTCTCTCTCTGTCGTCCTTTTCTTTTTTTCTTTTATTGCTGGTGTTTTATGTATGAAGAAGAGATGCATTGAGAATAGGCGTTGTAAGTGCAACGAGATACAAGAAGGGAGAGGCTGCAAAAACTGACCGGTTAACAGATTTCCAACTGCATACAAAACACACATAACGCTGTATGATTTAGTTTACTTCATTAACAATAAAATCGTCTTGACGCAACTTACGATAGAAATAAATGCAAATCGCACTTAAGCTGCCCACAAATCTTTATTATCGCATATGATTGATGCGTTGAAATCCTTTCTTATGTGGTTTGCTGTGTGTGAAGTGTTTGCACAAAGCTTCGTCTGCATTCTTACACCACTATTGTTTGATGCTTAATTCGAAGACTTCAATGAACGAGCAAATAAAATCTTTGCAAATGCTTCTATGCATACAATACAGGGTGGTCACTTGTACAGTTTTAAAGATAGAGATTTGGTTAAATGGACAAAAATTTGTCTCCTGGTACCCGAATTATCAAAAAAAAAACTGAAAATCGTTGATTTCTTTGATAATTTCTTCCAAGAAAACTATTTGACATAGAAAAGAAGCAACATTTTTCCACCAACTTATATCCTTATACAAAAAGCGAACATATCTTTAGCCTCCTGAATTATCCCGAAAAAAACTGAAAATGGTCCATTTTTTAAATTTATTCAAAAATAAAAAAACCGTTTGACATAGATAAAAAGTAATAGTTGCTCCTAATAGATATTTTTAAATTCAATCTAAATAATTTTACCAAATTTTCATTGCTTGTTTAATGTTTGAAAAAAATAATAAATTTATGTTTTTTAAATGGAAACCATATAGTTGACAATCCCTGCAATCAAAGTCGCCGTGGATGCTATGTTTCTCTTGAAAAAAAACTAATCAATTTTAAAATAACTTGACTTTGAAAAACGGGATTTTTCTTGAAAAAATTATCATTTCTTTATTTTAATTTGTTTTATTTACAGTTATTTATTAGAAATTGAAAAACTTACTATTTATTTACCCAAAAATATTTACTTTTCTAGCAATCATCAATGATAATCATGCAAAATTTATTTATTTGAAATCAGAACAAAAAAGTTATTTGACAAGCCCATAGTGGCAACGTTTTCCATTAAAAAAAAAAAACAAGTTTTATTTTTCTTAAACATCAAGCAAGCTATGGAAATTGGGTAAAATTACAATTTTCTTGATCTAGCGCCGAAAGTACGGGCTTTCTGGCCGCAGACTCCGGGAAGAGCGACTTTTGTGGCCGCAGCGCACTCTAGCAGGTTTAAGATTTTTGTGGCCGGCAGTCCAGTAATATTCATGTATGCGGCCATAAAGCCCGTACTTTCGGCGCGAGATCAAGAAAAATAGTATACTATCAACGGCCAGAAAGTTTTGGATCGGCTTCGCCTCGGCCACCATCTCGCACCCGCCAGGAAATCCAACTTTCTGGCCTTGGGTTGTAATATACTATTTATTAAAAAATATCATTTTTTTTTATTATCTTAAATTGTAACTTATTTTCTATGTCAAATAGTTCTCTTGGAATAAATTGTCAAAAGAAGAAAATACTGGTTGAAAATGTGGCCACCCTGTATAAAGGGTTCTTCATTTATTCCCGTGGCTATCTTTGAGAATAATAATTGAGATAAAGATTTTGATACATTAGATAAGTTTTGCTGAATTTCATAGTAAATATATTCTCGCTTTAAAAAATAAAATATGTCTCAGGATTCTCGAGTTATCCCGAAGAACTTAGAAATCGTAATTTATTAATTTTTATAATTAATTTCATTAGAACTTTTCAATGTAGAATAAAAGAAAAAAATTATTTCCACTGAAATAATTTACTATAAATTACAGGAGATGCTTTTAATGGAAACCCTATAGTTATGCAGTAATAAATAGTGGCTGTGATAATTCCAATGGTACTTCTTCATTGAAAATGAATGAATTTATTTAAAAATAACGGTATTTTTCCTGAATATACTATTTTTTAGTCATTGTATATTAGAGAATTCTAACCTATTTCATTTTCTCTAAAAATTATTAAAATTTTTATTGCAATAATCAAAGATAAACATTCAATTTGTTATATCGGTGAATTAAAAAAACTATTTTATTTTTATTATTAAAATAAATATATATAATTTGCAAAAATTTCTGTCATACTTCGTAAGACTTCTAATTTTTCTAATCATCTTTTTCTTTTTTTTTTTCCAACATTAACATATTTTTACTCATATAATATCAATTTATTATGGGCAACTTGTATATTTATCAGTAGTTTTCGCTTCGCCATGCGAAAAACTTGAAAATTTGTCTCATCAGCGCGCACAAAACGAAAGGCGTGGGATGTACTCGTAAAATACAAGTCTGTCTGGTATTTACTTTCAGTAATTAATAATTATGTACTCCTCATACTGTTCATATAATACAATTTAGTGGTTGAAGAATCTCTTGGAAGTCTTAAGAACTGTTAACTAAAAATACCATTTGTTTTTGGTACGTGTACTACGAGATAAACATGAGCAAATTTGTTTATAAAGGGCCATTAATGTAGCATACAAATTAAGCCAGACGTCCTGTCGTAAAAAGTCGCGGCTGTAATTAAAAATGCAGGTTTCCTTGACCCAAATAAAGGAAAGTGAAGCGAAATGGGCTATCAACGGAATTTTATCGCCCATTTTTATTTTATTTTTTCGTAATTGTTCGACTATACTCCTACTAGTTCCTACGCTTTCCGCATTGTGAAATCTAATCCGGAACACGAAATAGCTTTATAAGTTTATTCTGATTCTTTTTTTTTTGTTCAATTGGACTATAAATTATATTTATATATAATGGGATTTTTGGTGTGGATTTCCATGTAATGCTTAACAATAAAAACTAATAAAACTAAAGATTTACTTTCATGTAGGAAAATTTAATATTTTGTAATATCTTAATGTTTATGTTTATGTCGATGGTATAAATTGATGGACACTATGGGTTCCAACAGGGAATGTGTTTTTTGTTACAAAAAATAAGGTTGGTTTTTAATATTTTCAAAAAATCATCAGAAATCCTGTTGTGCAAAAACATGATGTATAAAAAATCATTTCTAAAGAAAGCAAAAATAATTATTAAAAGAATTCATGTCTTCAAAATTGATACATCATAAATTCATAAGTATCAAAGAAGTTGATAGATTAGCTCAATCATTAAGTTGGCGAGATATAATGATTTTTTTTCTTGGCTTAGATGTTAAAATGTAAAAAGAATTAAATAAAAAATCTTATTTTTAAATCTCACTTTAAGAAAAGCCTTATACAATTGGTTTTACATTTAAAAAAAGAATTTTTCTATCGCTTTGTTTGCAATTAAATATAAATATTCAATTCAATTTTAGCTTTTACATGAAAAAAGTGTCTTAAGAATGGTTTTTTACATGAAAAAGTGTCATAAGAATGGTTTCAAACTGTTTTCTTGTTTTGTTTTGTTCTTTCATTTTTTGTGTATCATAGTAAGGTAACACACTATGATCATTTTTTGATAACACACAAAATAAAACTTCTGGATAGAGCACAAAATAAGCGAATTGAAAAACATCATTAATTAAATCATTACGTCCTCCCCTATGCAACTGGAATAAACTAAAACTAAAACTAGCTTTTTCCACGCAGAATTTCAAAAATGTAATGAGCTAATGAGCTATAAGGAAAACCAATAATATATTTTCTAGATTATTTTTCGCGTAGACAAAAATGGTGTCAGATTTTTTCTTCTCAGGTTTGCCTTTCCTATTTTATCTAATATCAAGCAAGAGCTTTCATTGTAGTGATTAACATTTTAAAACTGTTTTAATTAAAAAAGCCATTTTTTACAATAACTGATTTTTATAAGAAAGTTACTGTTAACTGTTTTATTGTACAGTTTACTTTAAAAATTTATATTACAGCAGTAATATTTTACAAATACTAAATTCCCAATACAAAATTATGAAAATGTATATTAATTTCAAAACTTATGAATTATTATTGTTATAGGCAAGTTTTAAATATAAAATAAATTAATTAATCCGAAAGTTCGAATTGATTCCGCCAATAATTACTTATAAAAAAATAAATCAAATGAACAAAATAAAATTCATTAATTGTTTTCTTGGAATATAAACATTTATTTATATCACTTCAGATCTCATATAAAGACAAGCAAGCAATTAGATTTTTCCAGAATAAAAAGGTACATTTTGTGTTATAATAATTACAATTTTTAGTAGTTCATTCATGTCTTAAAAATATGTATATTGTTGACGATAAATTTTATTTAATTGTTTTAACAAATAAACAAACGTTTTAAATACTAATAAAAACGATAACCAAGAAAAATATGTTTTTATGTAATGCAATAACTTCATCCAAGGAATAAAAACTCAAATTCATAAATTAAAACCCCCTAAGAATATTATTAATGATGCAGTATTGTGATTTCTATTATTCATTATATTAGGGATTTAGAGATAGATATTCCTGACAAGCTATTAATTAAGTTCCACTCATATAATAATGAAAAGATAATTTGAGCGAACGATTAATCACCGTTGCATTCGATGCGATCGCATTAGTTTACTCTATGGGCTCGCGCAATGTTCGTCGATTAATTAATTGACGACACACACTCTCGTTAGCGAACGAACACAATTCACCTGGGGCAATCCATCGTCTGGTGATCAGGAGAACATGACCCGCGAACGGTGTTTCCATGCGCACGTGAACCGTACAAGCAGTACCCTTCGATCGCTCTCACCTGAGCCAGCGGTGTCCGCAATTGCCTCTTTGCAAGAGGCCCCACCAAATGAAAGTAATCAATGAAATTCCTATTAATAAGCTATTTACTTAGCAGAATTTGCTAAATTTGTACTAAATGCATCGATATAAGCATTAATTTATTTAAATTAAACAAAAAAGTAATAAATAAGTATTGAAAATACAAATGTATAAGGAGGCCACGGTACGCCTATGGATGTCCCCACCAATGGGTTACCCCCGCAGGTGTACCGTACCTGAGTCTCTCCGTAACCCATACGAAGCCATGTTCTCCTGATACTGGTAACCTAACGTTAAAAGCGAATTCTAACAGGTGTTAATGACTTTTTGCACCGGCCCCACAATTAATGAGACAGGTATCAAGCGGTGCACGCGATCGTCGGAAATTCAAGTTCGTTTTTCGGCTGACGGCAGGGGTTTCGCTCGAAAAAAGGCAGCAGCAGCGGCAGCATCATGAATGAACTTCTGTACGAAAAGTAAAGCGGAACGAAAATTTTCGATGAAACCGAAAGTGGTCCTACTTTCTCTCATTTACGTATTTCGGCAACGAATTTTAAAGAGATGCGCTTGCTCGTCCGTTATTGATCGGTATCGCGAATCGCTCCGGCGGAATCTGCGCTCCTGCTCGAAGGGACATGTAAGATCTTACCTACTAGACCTCAAAGTTAAGGTTATTGTCTATCTAAATGGCCAATCCATAAAAGTCCTCAGAAAGGACATTATTCCCTTTACATAATCAAAATCAGAATCGTGAATTTCGACAACAACATTCCAACTCCAATAATAAATGAATGTTCACTCTGGTGATTTTAAGCTTACAAAAATAATGTTGAATCAAGGACTCGTTATTGTAGATACACAATATGCGAAAGTCAAGTAGTTAACGCTCGGAACGGCTATGCTTGAATTCGAAATTTAATTACAGGCTACCTGCTCAACAGGACAATTACTCTTGATAAATTATACGCGTCCTACCTCAATCCTGTCTAAATTGTCCTAGAGTTCAGTGCCAAATTTGCCGACCTTAGATACCTCCACGCTGGTCAGATCTCCTGATACTCAGAATGTAATAATAACCCGAAATACGACCCCACACAAGGTTACGACGGTTCAAACTGAGCAAATGGGGTGATTTCTTTCTTTTGCAAAGTGCATTTCGACATTTATGGTTCATCAAATTGCGAGCGACTTGGTACGCTTCGAAATTTGCACATTTTAGCGCAAATTTTGCAATAACACTACGGTTTAAATTGTTTGTTTTGCCAATGTTCCAAAGATATGCTTCTTTTTTATTTATTGCCAATCCGTTAAATATGGTAATAAAAATATATGTACATAATATTTGCATATTTTAATTTTTATGTATTATTTGTTGTTGAACTACCTTAAAATCATGTGGTGGAAATTTAAAACAATTTAAATGAGGAATGTGCAGAGCTTACGAGTCAGTGGAAAATCAATAGTTTAGGGGTAGTGGAAAACTCGCTTTTCCGTATGTTCTCCTGATGCAAAGGACTAGAAACCGTTTACCTACCCTATCCTTGCAGGGATGCTTCAGGTCCTTTAAGGATAATGTACCTATATATGCACACCCTTTCCCTTCTTTACGTTTATGTACGTATACCAATACATATTCTTTAGGGAAGTTTACGCTATGGACTTTTGTTGTTCCTTTTTTTAACAGCTTAGTTGTTAATCTTTTAAAGGATCCAATTAAAATGCAATTGTCCTGTAAAGTTCTTAAGTAAATTTCTATTGATTGTTATTAATACGCAATTTGATTAACTGACTGATATCTAAGTTAATTTAGTTAATTATGCGATATTCAGGAAACTGAAAAACTCAACCACATAACTTATTTATGCTCTCCTCATAAATAGCAAAAAGCTTTGATCTTCTGAAATACTTGGCCCATAAAATGTAGAATGGAATTTTATTCTCGATTTTCCTGCGCTGATCCCAGCTGGCACCATGGGTTCGTGTTCATGTACTGGCTCCTTTTTTGTTACTGTTTTTTTTTATTCATCAGAGCTCCACTCTGAATTTTTAACTCTTTCCTAAGACCTCTTAGATATAAAGAACTACAATTTGCGGATCGGCGGCATTCTTTTATTCTTTATTATTTTTACTAATATTCAGATACAGAATTTTACCAAAAACATGCCAAGCGGAGTTAACATTGATTCTATTTCATTACACTTGATTATTACATGTTTCTTCATATTCAAACTTAATTACATTTTGTTGTTATTATATTATTGTCAGATATCTCATTGGAAAATTGCCACTATATCACCGTATTTTAAGAAGACTATCAGGGGTCTCCATTCACTCACTATTTATTACATTTGACCACATTTGACCATGTTTCTCATCAAAATTCAGCGACAACCCTTTAAAGTGCCAGGTAATTAATTGTTAATGAAATAATATTTATAAAAAAGCTATTTTTATTAAAAAAAAAAAAATATTTATAAAAAAAAATTAACACGAAGAGACATTTTTATAAAAGCAATAGGATCTAAGCTGAAAAAATACTTTTAGGGCCTTTTTTGCTCTATTATGGAAGAAGCACGTTCCTCATCATTAAAAATAAAAGTAAAATTCAATTTTGAAATTATTAATTTAATTACTATAAAATATAAATAAAAATTCCCTTTTTTGAAATTATTTGTGGAAATTGGAAATCCTAGTATCTTTCCACAAAATGTTGAAAGTTGAAACCAATCTTTCTGAGTAAGTGATCGGTCAGGATTACGGACTTAGGTGATTAAAACAGGTCCTTAATAAAGGAAAAAGGGGACAGGATTGAAACTTATTTTTTTTATAGTAATATTCTATATTGATACGATACCGTTGGCATTTCATTAGGAGGAAGGGGAAGTTATTAATCAAAGTTAAGCTTTCCCACCCTGAATCCGCGACTATTCAGAAAAAACTCATTGGAGCCCTTTCCTTCGGAAATATTAAGGAAAAAAGCCTATTCGAAATCCGAAATCTCGATTCTCTCATTTCTTAATCGAATGCCAACCTATTCTATGGTTTTTCATTATTATTTTCTCAAATTGTGACCACAAAATTCAATAAAATATGTTTATTTCCGCCCATTTGACGAAATTAGAATTAAATGTTACAAAAGTTATTGACTGGTGCTAATAAATAATAAGGAATAAAATAATATATTACATGATATTACTCTTACTTGAAGTCTAGAAGTTAATAAGATTTTTGGAAGGATTTCTTTTTTCTTTGAGTTATTTCTTTAAAATATTTTTATTAATCTATGCACACATTAACAAGTTTGATTCTCATTTTAATTTCTTTTCACGGTTAGTATTTTAAATTTAAAAATTAGAATATATAAATTTTAGATTAAAAAAGACTCATCTTTTTGTAGCATTTATAAATAAATATTAAACAATAGCAATATGTTTATAAGTACCAATATAAAAATGAAACACTGGATAGAAACAAAGAACAATAATTTCGCAATAATAGCCCAATAAAAGCACTTTATCAAAAGTCTAAAATCAATTTCTGCGTTCAGTATCTTTGATTTACGAGTTCCCCATTACTTACCACGACGTACATTCAATATTATAACAATTTTCCTTCTCACTGTGCGTTCCATGTATTTATATTCTCTACGAATGCTTTTGAATAACGGCCGACAATATTTCAAACTACACATTCTTGTTTCTTTTCTTTTTTCAGGTTGCCTTTGTTGTTACTCTTACTTCAGATAGTCATAATTGTAGATGCATACAGTCATGTAAGTAATGAACCTTCACCTAAATATATACGAGTATTCTGAAACAATTTATTTCTTAATTAGTAATCTTAAAATGTATTCGATTATTTACAGCATGTTAGACACAATAGGGATAGGTTTAAGAGACAGAACGGTGCTAATTTGTTCTTGCCGGGAAGTTACGTGACGAGCGACGATTCGGGGTACCCGGACACGGGTCCCTGGATGGATTGGTCCTCGCCGAGTGCTTGCAGTCGAACGTGCGGGGGCGGCGTGAGTACGCAGTACAGGACTTGCACGCCTGGCTACACTTGTGAGGGGCCGAAGAAGCGGCACTTTTCATGTAACACTCAGGTAAGTACGCAGGAAATGCTGAGCTTTAATTGGTAACCGCCACGGGGTTCGTGATTGTAATTTTTTATTGCTCTCGTGGTCTCTAATTTAAAAATTCGTCGGGTCATTTGAGGTCAACTGGTAAATACTAAATACTGCCCAGTGGGTAACATTAGGTTTTTTTTATGGATGAATATTTTCGATTTTGTTATTTGTTATAATAATATGTTATTTAAAATGATCTCTTTAAGATAATAAAATGGTTTTTAGGATTGTCCTGATACAGGAGACTTTAGGGAACAACAGTGCTCTGAATTCGATCAAGTGCCCTTCGAAGGAGTTACCTATCAGTAAGTTAATAAAAATATCAATTTTTTAAGTATTTGAATGGGTTTGTTGCTTTTTTTCTTTTTCTATTTTGTTACGGAGTCTGTTCTGTAAACCCATAAATCGATTTAATTATTGTTTTTATTTATTCAGCCGCGAAAAAAAAGTTCTGGCGAAGACTAAATTTTAAATTTGCCATAATTACTATTTACAATTGTCAGATAATGAAAAATGTTTTCATTTTGAATCATTTGTTCTTGTTTTGCCATACACTTAAAGTTAAAAACAGCTTAAGGTAAAATAAAATATGCAAACAGAAACCAATAATTAAATTGATTTACATTTTCAAAATAGAGGATCGTCATATTTTGTATGAAATTCTAAGTAAGGTTTTCGGAATATTAATCCAAAAATTATGATAATTAACCAAAAAGAAAAAATATTTTAAAAAAATTACACAATTTTCATCGGCAAATAATAATAATATACCATTCAATTTTTAAAATATTTACAAATGCATTTATAAGCAATGATTTAAACTATCTTTTACATTTTTTTTAAATATAGATTTAATATGGGGTATAAACATTGCCAACTTAAAAAATTTAAATTATGTAACTCAGTTATTTTGAATGCAACATCATTGACTAATAAGTATAATATAAGTTTTTTTTAAATTAATTATTTCATTAATTTATTAAACCGTTAAAATTAATTGAAGCATCTTGAGCTTCTACAGAACGAATAGATTTTTTCATCACATGGTTATCGATAACTCATGAACAGTCAAGGTAAAATCATTTTCATCAGATTATTCAGTTAATTCAGCAAAATTAAAATGGCATTTAGCAGTCGTTTGATCCATTATTATATTTATTAAAATTAATAGTTAAAATTTTCTACTTGTTGGAGCTCGCTTGGCAAATTTATAGCAAACAGATTTGTTGGGTTTGTTCTATCACCTTGCTTAAGGATTAAGAAAAACGCACTAAAATGCGTTAGAGAAATATCCGACAATTCAGGATGTGATACGTGAACTCACCACTTTTTTAACATCATCAAAAAGATTTGTAGCAAATGTGTAGCAAATAATATATTTATATAAGATTAATTAATTTCAAAAATAATTACATATATTCTTAATAAAATAATAATTAATGGGGGTTTCAAAAACGTACAATTATAAATGTTTAATTTCAGAAATAAATTACCAATAATGAATTTCGAAAATAAATGTCCCTGTATGCTTCATAATAATTAAAATAAAATTTCCATAATTTTCTTTCAAGATAATTTAACGAAAAAATATTTTAAATTTAGCTTGAAAAGTATCTACCCTAAATACGAATTTATCAGTTTTTATTTTCATCCCTTCAGTTGAAAATGCCCCTTACGTGATCCATTAT
>JASKGO010007135.1:0-23801 GCA_030556065.1 Holobus sp. GC000080 | reverse complement strand
GCGAATAGTAGTTGCGAATCGGCAATCTCTGCGAGAAAAATTTTCCGCGGCTTTCCTCTGTCACGGCAGCATCATCCGCGGGACTAGCTTTACATTGTGCGCGCAAATGTTTTAATGAGGAGGCGCAACAGAAGGAAACAAAAGCGAGAAAGTTTTGCAATTAGTCGGCGTATGCAAATATCAAAGATGTCGTCTATCCGTTGAGGATTTATGCACGAGCGAATAAAGCGATAGTGGCCATTTCAAACGAACGTTTAATCTTTTAACTTTTTTTACTATTATTTTTTTATTGCACTAACGCTAATGACTAATGACGTTTTTTCTTACTATTTAAATAAGTTTTTACGTTGAAGTATACTGAATAGGTAATAAGAAAAGAGCGTTTAGCAATTTTTTACGCATTCTGTTTTCATTTGTTTTTAGTGGCGAAAAAGTGAAAATTTTAGACGCACTTTGAATAACTTTTATTTATTTAGGCGCACTCGCTCTTATTCAATATTTGTTGTGTATGTGGTGATTGTTTAATGAGCGTTTACTTGCTAATGAGATCACTTTTTGTTTCGTTTAAAATAAACAGCAGCGAATTTTGGTTGTTTGGTCAATATTTAAGTTTGTCTTTTTAAATATCAATTGTTCTGTTTTATTTACTTTTGTATCAGTTATAAACAAAAAATTAAACTTTAATTTCAAAATAATAAAATAATTTTTACTAATATTTTTTTATATTAAAATTTAAAAAAAATCCTTTATTAAGAAAATAAAATTGAAAATATATAAAATTAAGTATTATTTTCATAGTGGTTAAATTATTAACACAAAACCTTTAAAAAATCTAAATAATTAGAAATCAATTTCTATGTAATTAATTTTAAATAAAGTAAAATGTTATTAATTTATAACATAATGTAATTTCTAATATTGAAGGTAAAAGTATCACTTTCTGCAATTATCTAAAAAAAAAAAAAAATAATTAATCACAAAAAAGAATCTCCAATGAAAACAAAACCAAACTTTTTTTTATGCATCATAAATATCCTGAGATAAAAAATGGGAAAACCGGAAAGAAGAAACTGATTAACTGATTACAATTCATTTGCTTTGTTCGTTCCAAGCCGTTCCAGCAGAGTAAAAATATGAAGTCTGGCAATTCGAGTCCGAAAAGCAATAATCGGGCCACTTTATGAACTTCTTATCAGGACCGTCGTTCTCCATCATAACGTTAATACCGCGGAAGAAAAAGAAAGCCAAGTAAAGGAAAAAAGGACTTTTCCGCTTCACATACAGCCAATAATAAATATTTTCGATGGTGAATTATTAGTTAAGAGCAGCAGCACATTAAGTAGATTTTCTCATAGGAGCTAGATTAGACATGTGAAAGCTTTTTATTCATTTTGTCTGCCAGTATTTCACTTAATATACTCCGCGTACATTGAACATTCATACAAATCCAC
This sequence comes from Holobus sp. GC000080, assembly GCA_030556065.1. Classification (NCBI taxonomy): domain Eukaryota; kingdom Metazoa; phylum Arthropoda; class Insecta; order Coleoptera; family Staphylinidae; genus Holobus; species Holobus sp. GC000080. The sequence goes on along the minus strand of JASKGO010007135.1, from coordinate 22,350 downwards.
CGACCAAGTGTTGTTTCAGCAAGTGCATCTGTGTTGGTGCTAAGGTCATAAGGATGGGTACCATATAGAAAATAGAAAGTGGAGTATAGGAAACTTGAACTACTTACTCTTCTTCTTCTTCATCTTCTTCTTCTAGGCGAGCACGTAAAGTGAGATTGCTTAGGAGTCAAGTTCAATTAACAATTAATTAAATTAATTAAGAAAAAGTAGCCACCGGTGATGCGCATTCTAGGAAACCACGTTTCTATAAGATGGAAAGATGTTTAAATTTGCAATTATGATTAATTTATTGCACTTTAAGCACAGACAATATATTTTGGCAGTTTTACAATCGTTTAATAAATTACCGACATTTTTTTCTTTTTTTTTTTTTTGTAGCGCCTTCATTAGAAGGCCAGCTTTTGAAGTTGCAGCGTTATCGCTAAGGATGTCAAGTAAATGAAACGTTGTGTTCTGTGTGTGCGATTTAGAAATTTGCTAAATTTGTGTTAATGTTGTCTCTCTACCGGTTTGAGCATCTTCTTCCGAGCTATCTAAAGTAAGGAATTTTCATGCGCGCTCCTAGATATCATTTTTCGCCAACGGCACTTTTCCTAGAATTCTTTTTTTTTATTATTATTGCAGTGGCAAAACATATACTTAGACTTATAGACTTAGATTTCGATCGGAAATTTATTTTCTCTTGTATCAGAGCCAGTTATTTAGTTATTTGCATTTTTAATGCCTATAAATTACAGTTTTAAAATCAATGCGATTTTAAAATTAAGCGAACCGTGACAATTTTCAATTTCAGTTTCTTCCAGATAAACTGCCAATAAAATTCATTATTATTTATTATAAAATATTTATTTTTTAAATAAAATACTTTATAATGTATCCAGTTGTATCTAGTTTGCAAAAAATAAATCGCATTACAAATAAAATTATGATTTAAAGCCTTTTAAAAACAATTAAAATATTTTATTTTGCATTTGGAAAACAAGCACAATGCATATGGAAAACTCTACTAAACATTAACAACCAACAATAAACACTGTTGTTATTTTAATTGCTTGTTTTTTGCAAAAGTTATCAGTTTACGGTCTTCGTTGTTAAAGAAGAGAGAAGGAAAATACGACTTTCATTAAAAATATTTTAAAAGCTTTTCGCGTTAAAAAGGGCATTAAAAAGATTAAATGTAATGATGCTCAGTCAGATGCTAAAATCATCAAGCAAATTGTTGCAATAAATTTAAATGCAATTTTCTTTCCAATCTGGCCATGGGAAATTATAAATTGTCATTAAATTTAATAATTATTAAATTTCTCTTCGATACATTGTTTTTGCTTTTTTGGTTTAATTGTTATTGGCTTTCGATGAAAATAAAAAAATATAATTTTTGAAAAGAAAATATAGCTTTCAATTAACAATTATATGGGCTTTTAAATTAACAATTACCAAACAAATAGATAGTAAAAAGAAAATAGTAAATAAACATTGAAGAAAAAATATTAAAACACTTAAATGCTTTGCAAATTTCTCCGTTTGCAAAAAGAGATCTTAAAAATAAAGTTGTTGAAATAAATCGCAATAACTGCGTAAAATCGATTCGTTCCATCGATCATATCAACTATCAATCAATTTTATTAATGCAATTTACAACATTTTATTGTTTTTACAGCCGATAAAATTGTCCAGACACAATAAAACTATAAAATTCTCCATTGCAGTCGTTCGAAATTTTTATTAAATCAATTTATCCAATGAAACAGTAACCAATATTAATTTTAAATAAATTAATTTTTGTAATTTCAGCTAATGTAATAATATCAAAATAATTATTAATAATTAAATAAGGAAGAAAAGAATAGGCTATGCAATTAAAACAAATGATTATCTTATGGAACATATGCGGACTATTAAAACACAAAAGAAATAAATTATTTTAATCGGAACCTAGGAGAACGGTATATTTGTTTATAAAATCTCGTTATCTCTCACCTATATAATAATAATATAAATGTATAGAAGAAATTATTTAATAATAATGGAAGAATAAAAATGCATAATACGCGAACAATGGTTCAAAACGCAAGAGAACAAAAACGGCCGCCATTGTACTCTATGTACAATATGTTACTCATCAATTCTATATAGGAGAATCCATGCATGTATTATTTATAAAGAAAAGTATATAAACAACCAGTAATATAGATACAATAATTACTGTTATATGCTCGAACTCCATACTTCTTCTATACTAAGTATAGCAAAACGGCAAAACTTTAACGGCTCACCAGTTTTTTCGCATCTCTCTTCGGAAATTAATAAATTTATTGATTGTTGTAAAGACCACTCCTTAATATTTAATCAATTTAATCACTTCACTCTGTAACAGTTTCATGGGAATAATAAAACATACAAGATGTCCATTATTTTTAAATTAAAAAAAAAAGTTTTTTAAATGTTAAATTTAGTGACAAATTGTAAATTTTCATGAAAATTTTAAAATTACTTTAAAAGCACCGCCGTTTCAAAGCTGAATGTAGGCTAATGAGTGAATAAATAAATTATTTAGATACAAACTTCTTATTTCTCTACAAACACAAAGATTCTATTACATTCTTATAAACAGCAAGCGATAGGTCTATCCGTTCGTTATTTATGTCCATTTTATTGGACAACTGTAAATTATAGCCACTTAATTAATGCTCCTTTTTCACAACAGTTTATTGTTGTTTGCATGTGTCTCGTATGTGTATTTAATTCTTCAAAGGCTCATTGAACATTTATACGGCATCGAGCAGCATCCAGCATCCAGCGGAAGAAAATGTAAGGAAGCACACTCAACTGATTTGTTCTAATGTGTTGCGCGTGGAAAAGCAGCTGTTTTTCTTTCTTTCTTGATTTTTTTTTTTTTTTTAATCAAAATGCTCAACGAGAACCTATTTTCTCCAGTCAACAGGCACAACAGTCTCTAATGGCAAATCGTGAGGCTATTTTAAATTGTTCTCAATGGTTTTGATGTTATTGCTTGCCTCTGCTATAGGACACCGAAAGGAAACGAATCTTGTTCTGGTGTAGAAAGTGGTTTATCTGATTTTTTTTTTTTTTTTTTGATAGATTTTTCATATCCGTTTGAAATTACATTTTGAAACATTAAACCAAAAATGGGAATGGAAAAAAAATGTGATTGGTTTTAGTTATTAAACGATTGATGAAAATTATCTAGATTTTAGATTAATCTATAGGCAGAAGAATCAGAAGAATTTTTATTGCGGAATGCCGGTTTGATTTGAAACGAGACGAAGATTTTAGTGGCAGATTATGAGCAGTGATTTAAAATGGTTAAAAGGCTAAAAAATTAACAAGTGAGAGCTTGTTCTTAATTATTTTTACCACACTGTTGCTCTTTCTTAAGGTATAATTTATTCTAATGTGTAACCTTAAATTAGTTTACTTTGTTTGACCTAATTTTAAATTCATTTTCTTTGCTTTTATTTTGCTTAGATCTTATGGTTTATACTGCTTTAGTTATATTTTTTATTTTTTTTTCAAATAAAAATTTAATTAATTGAATTTAAAAAAAAAGTAAGTTAAATTTAATCTTTTCATTAAAAAAATCATAAAAATAAAATTGAAATAATTTTAAAATAGGTTAAAACTATTAGTTTTCAATAGTTGATTTATTAAAAAAAAAATATCTAAAATAATTGAACTAATAAATAAAGTTATATTCAATTTATTTTAATCAAAATCAAATATCAAAGCAATAAATAAGACATATTTAATTTTTGCAAACTAAATGCAGCAGTTTATGAATCATAAATAATTAATAATAAAGTGAAAATTAAAGCACAAGTAATAATTAATTAAAAAATAAATAAAAATTAATCGTTTGTAACTGTTTTAATTAAATTAATTAAAAGAAATCAACAAAAAAGCATTGAAATTAATTAAATTACTCAAAAAATCAACAAAAAATCATTGAAATTTAATTAATTACTGAAAAAATCAACAACAAAAAACCATAAAAATTAAATTAAAGATATCAATTTGGAGAATCTTTCTTCTCTGAAAACTACAAAACTTACAAATACAAATTTATACAAAGGAATGCAATAAAATTAGGCATTCATTAGAATGACGTTTGATAAAAATAGTAATTTTTTCAATTTGTAGGCCTACTAACTGTATATCCACATCTTCGTTTTCTCATGTACACCCAACACATTTCTCCCACACATTAAATCTTCTTTTTTATTTAACACACTGTACCTGTAAATTTACAATTTTCACAATGTAAGAGTTCAACTATTCCATCCACGATTTTATCAGCTGATTGCACACCTCTTTTTTTTTCTTCTTCTTATTTTTTCGTTGTTGTATATTTGAATAATTGCCAAACAACTCGATGTGTCTATACTAATTACACTTCACGTGTCCAAGATCAAAATGTGGTACATCAATAATTATTAATAATTAGGAAGGGGTAATTATATTCTGCAGGAGTACCTCTAAATATCGTTGGCAATTTACAATTTAGATTCGTTTAATTAAAACTGTCAAAAATCATAAATACTACTTATTAATGTTTTCTTGTTGCCTCTTCGCTTCTTCCTCTGTGCGGTTAGAAGACCAGCAGACACAGTTTTCGGATACTTTAATGTTTCAGAAGAAGAAGAAGAAAAAAAAAACACGTTAGTTGTATTTATGACCTACGTTGGAAATAAATTAAATTTTTTCTTAGTAGGTTACTAGTCGTACAGAATAAATATTCTTATTATAGCTGCGCAGCAAAGAAATTTAGAAAATTTCATCTCTTAGATGCTTTTAAGCTCTGCCATAATAAACTATTTTTTCCGGGAAGTTTTTAATGATTTTTTTTCCCTTTTTGTCACATTGTAATTTTACGTAATATTTAATACCACAGTAATTGAAAAACGAAAATAACAGTCAGTCGCAGCGACTCGTTAACAAATGATCGGCGATTTTTTTATGAATAAACAAATTGCAATTAAACTCGCACCGAAATGATTTATGCAGCGTGCGAAATGAAAAATAAACGCTTTGTTAGTTGTAACTGAATATTATGATTTATTGTGTTCATCATTTATTAAGTTCATTAAAGAAAAATATTAGCGTCCTCCTTACACAAAGGGAAATTAGAAAATACTTTCATTTGCGTTGATTGGAGATTTTCTCGAAAAAAGAAAAAAAATATGGTACACTTTTTATTATTCCGCTTTTATATTTAAATATATTCAAATTGAATTATATTATTTCAAAACTTTCACAGATTTTTTTTTCTTCCTTCTTCTGCTTCATGTTAGGCGATGCTTTAACCGTTCTTTTTATAGTCGCCGCTATTTTTTTTAATCATAACTGATTTCTAATTTTGGGTCGTTTTAAATATTTTTACATTTTGTGTCTAAATGTTTACCGCTTATTTCTATTTTTTCGAATTTTTAATTAAATAATAAAAAATCATTAAAACCGCCATTAAAATTATAAGTAGTTAGAACAAAAACTAGTGTAAATAAAAGAAACAATAATGGAAATTTTTGTTCGTGTGAATAGTTCCGTTCTAGTTTTTTTTTATTATTGACAAACCTTTTCTTTTCATTACCATTTTTATAAAAATTTTGTAATGCAGAACAACATAAAAAGATGCCAAAAATAAATGACTAATAAGGTGAAAATTACTAATAATTAGGAAAAAAAAACGTATTGCGTGACCTAGGAATATTAAGTTCCAAAGCCACAGGTAATAAATACAATGATAATAAAAGACGAAAAATCGTATAAATAACAAATTCGTTTCTTGTGCCAATAAGCTCTTGGAATAATTGTTCCAACTGAGTAAACTTGCTGTTAACTCCAGTGAAAAAAATAACAACCAGTGATCATAATTTATTGCAATTTGCAACCTTTAATTAGGCAAATATTCCACCACATAATTAGTGGATTATTTTATTAGTTTCTTTACAGCCTATTAATTGAGCAAGCAATAAATCAAAAATACTATGCAAAACTTTTTGTTTTCCTCGGTTTTTCCTCAGCTTGCGCTAAGGAGGCGTACGGCAAATTATAATAAAATTAGCGCTTCGAACATTAATCAGCTATGCAAATGCAAAGAAAATCACTGCCACACTGCCAACTGATGCCAATGAAACCATAACGACTAAAGTGCGGAGGCATTTTATAATGAATTTAATGATTGTTTGGGAAATTAAGTAAAAGTCGCAGAATATCCGGTCTATATTAGCACGGCGACAAATGAATCGCAAGAAACTTGGAAGACCTTAGTTGGACGACCGCGAAAGAAAAAAAAACGCTTGTTTTTTTTTCTTGTGTGAGTGTGTGTATTTATTTGAGTGTATGTAAAAGTGCCAATGTGAAAATTAAAAAAGAGACAATGATGATGGACCGCGCGCGAAGAAGCGAAGTAGACGAGGACGCAGATTGCGAGCTTCCTAGGAGTGTTTGGAGTGCTGTTCTTCGATGGTCGGCCCACCACGCTCATCGGTGAACGTAAACGGCATGTTGCGGAGATATATCCGCGCCTAAGAAGAGACGCATGGGAAACGAAGAAACCGTAACCCTAATTCTTCCATTTAACTGGTCCAACCGACACACATTGCAAGACGATTCAGAGGATATAAAACCTTAGCGAGTCTTCCACTTGGGCCATTCGTTTCGCAACCTTCGACATGAACACCAACTGATAAACCATCCGAATTGGTTTAGCACTCGAAGAGTTAGTTCGCGCTCTCAGCAACATATTATAGAAAAATTTTCGAAGTAAATTCAAAGTGCAAACATAAATTGTTTGGAAAAAAAAATACGAGGAAAAATGAACAGAAAAGTGCTCTTTTGTGTTGTGGCCCTTTGGGTGGTCGCGGCTGTCACAGCCGGCCCAGCAGTGGATGAAACCCCAAACCAAAACTCCGTAAGGAATTCTTCATATTTAACACGATACGCATACTCTGAAGTCGCTCTAAGTTTTGTTTGTTGTTTGCTGTCTCATCAAGCACCTGATTAGATTTTTGCATATCATTTGGAATATCTTATAATTGCATTTAAGCATTTAAGTGCGAAATTACTTAAGTGCCATAGATGAGGCTGCAGTAATAAATAATTCTGAAGGCGCGCGCGCAATTAATAAACCGTTGTTTTAATGATGATCGTATATCGAATGTAGGTACACTTGAACGAACACGAAAATAATCTGGTGGAGGAGACCCTGCTCAAGAAGTTAAACTCCAAGTGCACAAATCACGATGTCAGCTCGTGCATGATGCTCAAATTGGTGACCTACTTCAACCGGCTGCTGAAGAAATCCCAAATAGCCATGGGCGACTTCGAGATCACGCAGACGTCCACCGAAACCGTTAGCGTGAATTCGGCCCGCAGCCTGCAGGACGTCGAGAACATGTCGGAGGAGTCGCAGTTCGCCACAGTGCTGACCGACAAAGCGCTCAACTTCTTGAGAACGCGCTCCTTGAAATGGAAGGTAATTAATTTAGGTCCAGAGCGAGCGCAGCATCTTACATCAGATAAACAGTCGTCCAATAACTGAGAATTCAGATGCGCGCTCGCGGTCATAATTGCGTTGACCACACTACTTGTGATGGTCATTAACCTGAATATGCACCGCTGGCGAACAACAATTATCCACTGTAAATTGCTTTGGAAATTTAGGTTTTGGACGAAGCCGAAGTGGTGATCTCAGGAAAAGACGACCAGGACGGCGGCCTCAACTTGGGCCTGTCTTTGCGTCCGATCAAGGCCACCGAAGGTGAGGCCAGGAAGAAGAGCGGAGGCGGCGGCGGCAAGAAGGGAGGCGGCATGGAAGCCATGATCGCTGCCATCGCTTTGAAAATCGGGTTACTGAAGGCTTTGGCTTTCAAAGCTTTAGTTCTTTTGGTCGGCAAGGCTTTGCTCGTCAGCAAGGTACGATTTAAATTTAATTGAATTTCCTTCCTTTATTTCTTTCAGATTATGTAAAAAACGGATTTTCTTATCTATGGAAAAATTTTACAGCTCGCTTTGGTTCTGGCTGCCGTGATCGGACTCAAGAAACTGTTCTCGCAAGAAAAGCACGTGACCTACGAAGTGGTGGCTCAGCACCACGACTCCCATCACGACCACGGAAGCTCGCACGATTCGTACGGAGGCGGCGGCGGCGGCGGTGGCGGCTGGGGCAGGAACTACGAAACCGCCAACAATTTGGCCTACAGAGCCCATGTACCCAAAAATTAATTAAGCGTCTGCAAGCTCTAGAAACTCTCTTCCGATATTTCCCTTAAAACTCTTCCTCTTCGAAAAGGCAAAAAAAAATATGAACCATATATGGAGAAAAAAAGTATCGCCATATTGGCGTATTTTTTTTGTAATTTAATATTTATTAACTAATTTATTTATTTCTGTGCGTTTTCCTTTGTTTTCTTTCAATCTTTCAAATTTTTTGTTACAAAAAAAAAACTTTAACAAGAATAAATGATGTTGTTACAATTTGCTTGTAGTTTTCTTCTTCTTTGAATTATGAATTAATCTTAGTAGCAAAACAATAATTCCCACAGGAAAATAAACAAACTTGTTGTTGGAAATTATTCGATTGGGGAAAAATAAGGAAGAATAAGAGGAAAGTGAAGCGGCTTAATATCTCTATCTAAGTATACTTGGAGCCACTTTATGGAGACATTTATAAAGGACATAAACTGTGTTGCCACACATAGTTAATTTATTAACTTTATTTATAATCCCTCAGTCTTTTACGTGTGTTTACATTTAGTGCTGTTTTAGGTATGGTAGGAAAGCCATTAAAGCATTATCAGCCTGGACCGGATTGTAATTACAAGATGTAAGCATCAGAGAGGATGCAACTAAACGCACAAAGATGACTAAATGATAACGGCGTCGTTAATTTAATTGAAACTGGACGTAAATTTTTATGGCTTTTCCAAGGAAAAACATCCTGCTTGGTTTTTGGCTTCGTTGCGTAATTAAATTTCGTCGGTGTTTTCAAAATGCGGAACGTTTTTATTAAATTAAAAATGAAGAGGTATTTTATAAATTAGGTTTAAGGAATAGAATAATTAATGCAAGAATATTTTAAGTGAAGCTTTGAGGCCTAAGAATTAAATACAAATATTAAAAGATTAAATTCTTGGAAATAATCAATTATTTAAAATATTTAAACTTGATTCCTTTAAAGTTGGAAATCAGATTTTCTAAGCTTCCAAATCTGCATAAATAAGTTTAAAAATTTTGGTTTTTTAATTTTCTAAAAGTACTTATTTAAAAAAAGATCCGTTTAAATGCAATTTTTGGTAGATATTTGCTTTTGTCATAATAAAACATTTTTTCGGATTACCGAACAATATAAATTAATACCAAACAAAGAAAGATCAATATTTTACTTCATGCTCAATTTTTTTCTGTTTTCTTTGATTGAAATTTATTGTTTCCGATGAAATTGAATAGTTGCGCTTTGTTTTAGTTATTTTACACCTGGGAAATTTAACCGAGAGACATCTGTAATTGAGTTCCCTAACAGGGGAACAGTTCTAACAGTTCATTTTATAATTAAAACATTATTAAAATGAAAACCTTGTTATACTACGAATTATTATTAAACAATGTAAATTTCCTCATGAATTTTAATTAATATAAAGCCATTTAGAAATTAGTAAAATATTTAAAAAGTGTTTCACAAAAGGACTTTAAAGAGTCCCTATAAACTTTTTTAAACTTTTAATCGGATTAAGTGTTAAACAGAAGAAATGAAAAGAAAGAGGAGACTAACATTTTGTGTAGGAGTCTGGAAGTCTCGATGTTCTTTGATGTAGATACATTCGAAAAAAGTTCATCCCCTTCATTGTAGCACAATAAAAAGGACACTCGCGACAAGCACTTTTTCAAGAAGTCAAAAAAAAAAACGAAATTTACGTTGAAAAAGCTCTGTCTTTGTTCTGAAATAAAAAAACAACTTCATTAATCAAACTATTTTAAATAGAATTATTATTATGTTTTTTAAAATGTTTTTCCAGAATTATATTTTCAATGTAATTTTTTGTTTTAAGACAAATTTATTAATTCTTGTAATAAATCAACCAATATTTTTTTTTGTTTTAATGCTAATTACGGTATATAATCAATTATGCGGAAAATATAAAATAATAGCTAAGATAATAGTTATATGGTTATATTATAAAACCTATAATTACATTAATTGATTGTTAGGGTCTATTTCATTTGCAATTGTTGTAAATCATATTTTTTAGTTTATAGTTTTAAACCATTTATAAATCGTTTTTAAACGCTTTGCAAAAGAGTAATATTACTCTAGGTTATGAATTTTCATGGGTTTTCTTAAAAATAAGGGTGTAAAATTGATAATTTATCTAAATAATGCTTACCACTGTATCCCGTACCTGTTAACCGCCACACAGATAATTATTTAATTATCCAGCAAACTTCTTAGACCAAATACGAGAAATTCTTATCCGAAAAATTAACGTAACTTTAACTTAAAGGTTCACGGTGCAACTGAATACAGGCAGACTACATCTACCTACTGAAAAAACCATGTGATCTGACTCAGACTCGCCTCGTCATTTGTTATTTTTAAGATTTTGTTTATATATTTATTTTAAACAAATCTCACGTAAAATTTTTAAATTTCTTAGATATTCTCAGTGTTTTCATTATAAAATCCATTTTATTTCTTATTTTAAATATAAAACTAGTAAATTATTATATTTTAAGCCATCCAGAAGGAAACTATGAGTCAACTTATGAACAGTTTTAAATTATATTTACAATTATTTATTAATTAACACATTCATTAATGTATATAATTATGATATTAGGAACTGTTGTCTTGGCAGAAAACCTACGATTACCTTTTAGATGAATAAATAAAAAATATATTTTTTTAATGAAATAGATTTTTAAATATATTTCCATTTGGATTTAGGAATTTATTAATTATTAAATTCAGATAATTATTATAGAGGAAATTATAAAAATTGATGTTTTGTATTTTATTTTTATAATAAAAACGTATTAAATAATGATATAATTTCTAATGAAATAAAGAAATTAGAACAATTTATAAATTACAGTAATTATAAAACGTCTTAAAAATCAGATTTTTTATTGCAGGAAAAAAAGAAGAAGCTCTTAAGAAACAAATTGCCTTAAACAAATATTACAAAATGTTTATATAAATAAAATATCAATTAACTATTATAATATATCGCATAATCAAAAAAAAAAGGTGCAATTATAAAAATTCAATTTCATAAAGTTATAAAGTTGGTTCATTTAAGCAACACGAAATCACAACAAAGAACCAAAAAGGAACAAATATATAAATAAAATAAATATATAAATACTTTGCGAAGTGAATAAAATACTTTTAAAATCATTCAATAACTGAAAACGAATATAGGATTTATATGTACAATAAATAATAAATAAATAAATTTAAAAAAAACTATTGCGAAAGTCTCTCTATCAATGGATTCACTGATTCACTGGCTGGATTGAAATTTCATAAAAACCTATCTACAAGAATTCACTACTAATATAATAAAAGAACAAAAAACGAACAAGGAGAGAAGAAAAACGAATGACTAAAATGACTGCATTCTTCAATGTTCGACCGTTTTTCTTCGCACCGTAATTAAGGTACGCAAGGGATGCGAAGCCTTTGAAAGACTTATTCGCCGCCTCTGCGTATCGTTTACCGGAGTCGCTTCAACAAAAGCGTATTGTTGTTGCGAGGCGGCTGCAATGTCATCGTGCTGCTGCGGAGGAGCGGCGGCTGAATAAGCCAAGTAATTTCCGGAAGCCGTTTGGGCGTAACCTACACACAAACGCAAAAAACAAAACAATAGAAAACAAATAAAAAAAAAAGTCTTCTGGCTAAATTAAATACCAATATCGGACAGGTCACCAGGATACTCGGCGTACACGGGATGCATTTGCGAAGGATGGTAGTCCAATTCAATGGGCTGCGACGAATGATGATGACCGCTGAAGTACTTTTTGAAAATTAAAGTGGCAGCCGCGACCGCTGCCATTTTCGCCACGATCAATGCTTTGAGCACGAAAACAGTGACACCGAAGATGGCCATCACTACCAGCGTGGTAGTTTTGAAGCCCAGCATAGCGGGCAAAATTAGGTCGCTGATTTGCCCCTTTTTACCACCTCCCCCGCCGCCTCCACCCACTTGTCTTCCTGCTGTTAAATATTCCAAATTATTTTTTCACTTTTTTCTTGATAAGAATAAAGGCTGAAAATTTAGCTTGAGAAAACTGTACCTTCGGCGCCCGAATATAAGCCCATTTTGTAAGCGTCCTCTTTGCCGTCGTATCCTAACTTAAGACCGGTGCCTTTGTAATCGAGACGCAAAGCGTGTCTTTCGAACAAAGAAGCGTTGGCATTAGTGCTGGGAACGGAGTCTAAATGCACGGAGAGGCCGCCGCCTAACTGGAGGCCGTCGATGCTTCGCATTTCGCGTATAAATCCCGTCGCGGGGGCGGCCGTCGCTGATTTCGTCGCGCCGGTGACATTAACATTAGGCGTCCCCGTGACGACGCCGGCACTCGCGATGCGACCGAAGACCGCCAACGTAATTACGTACGCACTAACACCCAACATTGTTGCGAATGATGATGGATTGCGGCGAAGAGGCAGCATTTATATGTGTTTTACGCTTGGTAACCAACCCTAACGCCATTGCACGCTCATCGAATCGTCTAGTTTAATTAGCGATTTAGTTTTATATTTTGATTTCCAATTGTGTATATACACTTCTTCGCGTAAAGTACTCGTACAATGGATGTGCAATGATACAGAGGTGTCCTAATAAGCGTTGCACGCAATTTTTTGCTATATATATTTCTGCTGGTGGTTTTTCTTTCTTTGCGTTTATTATTGCAATCGGTTCCGTTTTTTACATACTTTGCCATAACATGCGGTAAAAGCTTCCACTTTGCATGAGAGAAGTGTGCAGAAATGAAAGCTTCAATTTAAACAAAGAGCTCGGAATTCAATTAGCGATCTTGTTATTCTTCGCTTTAGTTTTTGCTCTTATGTTAAAGGTCATTAAATATCTCGTTATAATCATTCAGAACAAATTACTTTAATTTTTTTTGTTTTTTGAAATTGCTAAGTAGTTTTTTAATTAATTTTAAAACGCTTCATAGCTCTTGTTAAATTTTTGTAATAAAAGGATCAAATAGAAAGTGAAAAAATGAAAACTTATAATTATTTTTTGAAAATTAAAGACTGAAAATGCTAATTAAAAAATATTTTAATAACTTAATCAACAAAAAATTAGAACATTAGAAAATCATTAATCCTTCACCTAATTGTTAATTTTTTTAATTGGATAAAATCTAATTTACTAATTAAAACAAGCAAACATTTTCAGAAAGCTATATTTCGACACACTAAAAAAGTACAAAATAAAATAAATAAAAATGTAAAACCTATTAAGAAAAATATTTAGCACCGTTTAACCTGAAAATTAACACCAAAACGAAACCAGCAATAAATATAATTGGCAGCAAAACTGCCATTTGTTGTTTTTGTTATTAATTTCGAAGAGAGTAAACTGAGAGGTAATAGATAGACTACTAAAAGCTAAAAGTAATAAGTAAGAGTTGTAATATGTCCAATTTATATGCTCTGTAAATCTTTTCGTTTCGTATTGTAAACTTCAGTTGCCTGACTGGCCTTACTTATACTCACCGTTCGTACCTAAAATAATTATCAGTTTTATTCATACGAGTATTCAATTAGAAAAACAGCTCGTGCTAAACTGCACTAATTATCCGTGTGTAGAGAACTATACGTATGAAATGTGTGTATCGAGATACTAAATATCTGTTCTACTAAACTATATATTATAAGCTTGGTGTTTTTATTATTACTTGCGCGTATTAAAATAATCAATTTCTGCATAATTTATTATAATTTTGTACTTATAATTAGAAACTCGGTGCACTGTAATTAGGAAAAGTTTTGGTTCAGGTACTTTCAGTATAGAAGTTTTCAAATTGCAAAATATAAAGGGTTAATTTAAATTTAAATTTTAATAGCAAATAAAAAGTTTTTTATTTTAATTTTAAATTTTATTATAACGACTTGTTAAAATGTTGTTTCAATTAAATTTATGGCTGTCTGCATTTTTTTTATACAGATAATTTGTTTTATTTTGATTTTATAGACGTAATAAAAATGTACAAATAATTATTACACAGATCGTAAAATTGTTTAATTAATATTGATGCTTCTTAATTTGAATAGCTATAAATTATTACTTAAAAATACTTTCTAAATTTTTTAAACTTTTAATTTTTAATACATTCAATTATTGTTTTAAAACTTCATTTAAGTTCCGATTATTTTTTTTTTTAATTAAAAGTTCTGAAATTTATTTAATTAGACTTTAGTTTAGAGTATATCCTTTTAGTGCTTTTATCATTAAATGGCAACAATATTAAATAGAATTCTTGAGAGATAGCTTTATTATTTATTATATGATGATCCCAAAAAGCATATAGAGCAAATTCAAATGGTACCATCTGCCAACCGCATTTTCATTGAATTCATTCCCCATGATATTTAACTAGACGAATTTCGCTCCAATTACCCCATTAAGTTACCGAAATTAGTTGCAACTACTAGTTGAGATGTGAAAGGGATTCTGCAATTATATGCACTTCACATATTATATGTATAGAATTTCGGATAAACTTAATAATTTGATTTTTTTTTAATATTTATTTAAAAAATAATTTATCTTTCGTTTTTAATTTAATTTAAAAATAAATTACTCTGTATATAATTAATAAATCGGTAAAACTCTTAAATTTTTTAACAAAATTAAAGATAATTTATTTAGCAATAATTTGGTGAAAGAAATGTTAAAATCGGTCCGTAAATTTAAATTTTATAAACAAATAACTAAACGCACTTTTTGATTCGGAGCGCCCCATTTAAAATACATTGAGTACTGCGTTAGTCAAGCGGGAAAGATGAGCCAAGTGACGAACTCTTGAAACTGAAAAAAATTAATAACGTTGGAACTATTTGGGCTAGAAGGTCAATTTTGATGTCATTTTAAAGATAATTTTACTTGCTATTTAAATAGTTTATAATTATTGTATTTTTGTAATTATTACAATAAATAAATAAAATATAAAAATTTAAAACGCTGTACAAAATTAGAAAATTCTTTAAATTGAAAATTTAAATAAAAAAATTAAATTCCATTTATTTAGTAATAGTCTAGTGAAAATTTTAATAAAATTGGGTTATACGTTTTATTTTTAAGAACAAATATGTAAATGTTCTTTTGGAATCGAAGCGTCCCTATTTAATAATCACTAAACGAAACGAAATTAATTAATAACTTTTGAACTAATTAAGATATTTTATCAAATTTTGCGTCATTTCAAAGAAAATGAATTCTTCTATTTAAATGAGTTTTAATTATTTAATTTTTATTTTTCTAAATTATAAAAAAATATAAATTATTAACAAAACATCATGTATAAAAATAAAAAATTATTTAAATAAAAAATATATTGAAAAAAATTGAAGATAATTTATTTGAAAATAATTAAGATTGATTAAAATAAAAATTGGTTCATAAGTTTAACTTTTATGAACAAATATGTGAAGGTGTTTTAATTTGTCGGAGCGTCACCTTTATGATTTTTATAATGAACATAAAATAATTAATTTCTTTTGAACTAATTAAGTTACAGAAACAATTTTAGTTTCATTTAAAAGATAAAAGATATTTTAACCAGGTATAAATATAATTAATTCTAATTTAATTTTTAATTTTTATAATAATAATTAAATAAATTAGAAAAATTAATCATCCGGTATAAAATCAAAGAATTGTTAAAATTAGAAATTTATAAAAAATAATTCAATGCAATTTATTTTCCAATAATTTGGTAAAAGAATCATTAAAATCGCTCTAAAATTTTAATTTTTATAGACTAATTTGTAAAATATTTTTTCGATTTGCGCGCCCCATTTAAAATACATGGAGACTGCATCAATTCGAAGAGGAAAAAGTGGGTAAGCGACGAACCCAAAATTAAGAAAAACTTCAATAACTTTTGAACTAATTCAGTCAGAATAACAATTTTGGTGTCATTTTAAAGATAATTTATTTTTCTATCCAAATAATGTCTAAAAATATTTTCTATATATTTGTTATAATTCATAAATAAAATTTTAATATTTAACACTCTGTATAAAATCAGATTTATATTGCAATTGTATAATTGTTTAAAAAATTAAAAAGAAATTTAATTAGTTACACCAGGTGTAAACATTATTAAAATCGATGCATTCATTTGAATGTTATAAACAAAAAGTACTTTTTGATTCGGAGCGCTCCATTTTAAAAATAAAGAATAGCAAATAAACGTTAATAACTTTTGAACTAATTGAGATATTGAATTAATTTTTGTATCATTTCACAGATTTTTTGTTCTAAAACAACTATTTTATAAAAAAATACTTTTATAAGTTTAATTTTTATAAATAATCATCTAAACGTATTTTATTCGAAGCCATCCCTTTTAAAACACATCGAGTACTGCGTTAATAAAGCGAAAAACCGGCAAAATAGAAAACAATAAAATTACTTTTGAATTAACAAAGGTGATGATTGAAATTTCATCAATTTTAGAGTCAGTTTAATGTGAATTTAATAGACTTTATGAATCATTTACATTTAAAGTTTGGAAATTTAAAGCATTGCATCTCGCCGCGGCAATAATAAATTTTGCAAGACTGAATGAATAAAATTACTAAACATTTCTATAAACGACATGAGACAAAGTAAATTTTCGTCTTGCGGCAGCACTAATTGAAGTCGCAAATTAGCAACATGTTTATCCGAATCATAATGCGAGCAACAATAACGACTGGTTCGTCTTCAGGCGTGTAATTTACATAATGTAAAGTAGTAAAGTTTATGAATAGTTTGTAACACGAATGCCGCTGCAAAATATGCATGCAGCAAAATTACTAATAATGCACGAAGATCAAGACGTTACAGACAAACAACTTTAAGTGTTGTCCCATTAGAGTCTGGCTACTTATAGCACTTTTAACTTCCCACCGCTTGATCCTTGGCGCTTTTTCTTCTTCCTCTCAAACCACCAGCACCAGTTAATAATTATTATTATTATTACCATTGCATCGAACGCTTGAATTGACAACAAGTTTTAAAGTGAATGTACAAAAGTGCCCAATTTTCTTTTGATTCTTTTTCAGTTTTCAGCTGTAGTAGTATTTTTTTAAGTTTTGCAAGTGGTTAAACTATAAATAAAAAGAAAAATAAATAAAAAAAACTTAAAAAATGATTGCATAGATAAAAATAAAAATGAAATTTCAATGTTAAAAACAAAATTCAGTGGTTACAAACCGAACTTATAATTAAATTTAAAATATAATAATTGAAAGCCCAGATTAATTAACTGACAAATCCAAAAGCGCTAATTAATTCCTAACGAAAAAAAATTGCGCTCTAATTAAAGTGTAATGCATAGTCGGCACTTTTTCTTTTCATAATTATAAATTTTAATGATTTGCTACATTTTTTAATTAAATTTTAAAAACTAAAGCGTGAAACTGACCAATTTCGCTTTTCTAAGAAACAACAAACAAAATTTAATTTATCGTTTTATTAAAAATTAAAATTAACCTTAAATTTTAAAAACATTAAACACAGGAAATAAAAATTCATAAACTAATTTTTTACATCGTTTAAAATTAAAATTAATGAGTTCGAATTTAATTAAGTGGTCCACTAGTTTGCAGGCTTCATTGGCTCTATAATTGGATCATCGGTTTAATTTAAAGTATTATAATTACCACACACACCCATCTCGATAAATAATTTAGAATAAATCTTGAAAAACATGCATCTCGCTTGCTAATTACTAGGCTTGCAAATCCTTTAAGTTGCTAATTAATTGCAGCCTACAGGTTCGGCAAATGTATGAAGTTCTTTGAAACATCTTTGGACATATCTAGATCACTAGTTTCTTTACAGCTGTATAAAAAAAATGTTAAACCTCTAAGTGTTCTTTGTAGAGAAGATCTTTCAGTTATTATTATGTTATTTTAGTATCAATTGAATATCATTATTTTTGCTCAATGGATAAACTTTAGTAGCGGCATCAATTATGTCAATTACATTGCTACTGTGCTACTAAAAGAAATTAGTTTTGGTTTCGACTGTAGAGCAATAACAAAATATGCATAAAGTGATTTATAATTTATTCATATTGATTCATTTGTAACGATTTATTTTTTATTATAGAAGGAAAATTAACCCCAAAAAAATAGTGGAAATTATGCAAAGTTAGATTAGTTTTTTAACAAAGAAAAATAATACAAAAATTTATTATTTAGTAATAATAGATATTTCTAAATCTAATAACTTCATAAATAAATAAAAAATTCCTATAGTTTTAAAATTGCATTTAAAATAAATAAATGACATAAAGTACAAAATCAAAGACAAAAAATGTACAGCTGTAAATAGAATTAATTTACTTTGTGTAAATTTTTCCACACAAAGCAATTTAATATAAATCAAAAAGAGCTTAAACTTTTTTTCCATCAAAAATTTTTACAAAAAAAAAGTTACCGATTTAGCTTTGGGTGCTTTGAGCAAATGAACACATACCCATATGAACATACATCAATCGTGTGCCAAAATTTCATTTTATAATTTATAAAATGAATAATTTTCATTAATGAGTAACCTCAATAAAAGCGGAAAACGATTATTCGCCGAGCGAATATAATTAAAACGGCGGACCTCAAAAGTTTTTTTTTTTCAATTCGCACTACGCAGCGCGTGCGATTGCCGCAACCGCGAAAATTAAACTTAATGAAATGCAATTATCGGACGTAATACTCATTCGATTGCCTTTTTGTATTATCGAATTATCCAGCGTTTAATTTTCCCTTTTACCGCATTACCGAACACTACATACGAGTACAGTAGCAATAAAAAATAAATAAAACAGACACCAACAAAGTAATTAAAGGTTTTCGTCTGCGTTTGCTTTTCTTACGCAGTGTATGCTTAATGGACTAGACGCAGTATCATTAATCACTACTGATTGAAGACATATGTACATATATGTATTAACATATTAACATGTACAAAGTTGGCTTGTGTACTAAGAGTTTCGGATGTTGATGCAGAGGCAGAGAGCAAGCGAGAGGAGCAAATGAAGAAGTTGAAGACGGAGAAGTAAACGGAGCAAAACAGGGAAAGCCGGAGCTGTTAATGCATTTATTTACTTGATGCGCTCGGTTAGTTTTCCCGTCCGCATATTACACACACACACACACACACACACACACACCCAAACGTCATACAGTATATACACAGAAAGTCAATGTCAGCTCAGTTCCGTAAATGCTAATCAATGAAAGTTCTCCACTTTGCACACTTGTACCTTTATTGGAAATTGCACTGTCACATAATCACGCTACATGTAAATGATATCGTTACCTTTTTTTATTTTCAGTTGGTTTTTTACTTTTTACTTTATTTTTCAGCTTTCTATTTTAAGCATATCGGTCTATTCGATTTTACTTATAATTTTGCTGCTGTTTTTTCGAAATAGTGATAAAATTTATTGAAACTTAGGGGATGAAATTTTTGTATTGGTTTAATGATTTCTTTTTTAAAGCTTTTTTTGCAAATTTCTTAAATTAATTGTTATATTTGTTATAAAATTAATTTATAGTATATGTTTATGTGTATTATTTGCAGTAAGATTATTAAGATACTTCTATTAATTTCACTTAACAAAAATTTTAAATTTAAGAAGTATTTACTGAGGGATTCTATGTATATTATTAAATTAAGATTCATTGGGTTTATCTTTAAAATTTTATCATATTTTCATTAAAATTTTGAAATTTAATTTATATTAAAATTATTAAATTTATTAATTATTAACTAGAATTAAGATTGTTAACACTTTTAGAAATTTGTTAAGGCAAAAATTACTGAAGAATAAAACAGTTAATAAATTATTGTTTTCATTTGCTAATTTAATTTCCTATAAGAAAAAAATAAAACAAGGAATTTAATGAATCAAAAATTTAATAAATTAATTTTCTAAGAAAAAAAAAATGCCAGGAATTCGATGAATGAAAAATTTAAAACAAAAAACCATAAAAACGAAATGAAAATCGTTCGAATAACTGTCACTATCACAAATTAGTATAAGAAAAAAAAGTAAAGAATAAGTCCATTAAATGGCAAAGCAAGTAAAACTTCAATCAGTGTAGTGTGACAAAACCACAAGAACGTCTTAATCCATTGAGGTGCCAACAAGTAATAAAAGTAGGAAAGAAAAGCGATGTTCGCAGATTTGCACCCCACTCGCGCCAAAATAGACAATGATCATCATTCAGAGCAGACAAGCCGAAAGACGTTCACTTTGTGTCTAAATGCTTATCCGCTCGAATCTGAACGGAAGTCTGTCAATAATTAGACCTGCTGCGTTGCGATCGAAAGGCGTTGCCATCGATTTGCAGTGTTTAATAGAAGATTTAAGTCCTCTTTCTGTTGACCGTAACATGCTCCAGTTTAGAGTAGTATCGTGTAAGAGGCGTGCATGCGGCATGATAGTGGCAACACTATAGTAAATACGAAGAACGAACGAAAAAAAAGGAATAGGTACAAAAAATGTTAGCACTTGCTCAGCGCGGAGAGGATTCGAAAATACCATCACTTCTTGCAGGCAGACGGTAGCGGCGGAGAATCGAGCAAAAATGGTACTTTTGTCGTTCGTTCGTAAGCAAAGAGGTCGAGAAGCGAGCGTATAGTATTCGAGCACTTTTTTCCCGAGACGTGCTCCATTAATCTGCTTTAATAGATTCAGCGATAGTTATTCCACAGGATCACACTTCGCATATAAAAGGGGTAATCGGCGACAAGACAAGACACATTCACGAGCCGTCCACCATTTAACACACATCTCTTCTCCAAATTACACTCGCTATCAGTATAATTAGTTTTACGTTTTTTTGCCCAAGTACCTAAGTACACTGTTTCAAAGAACTATGTGTAGTAAGTTGTTGATAGTGTGCGCCGCCGTCCTAGCTGCCGTCAGGGCGGCCGCAGCCTCGGCGGAGAACCCTGCGGGCGGCGACTTTTCCCACGGGCTGCAGATCCTCGGAAAAATCGTGCGCCAGTATATCAACGCGCAGCCAGAGGACTACAAATTGGGCGAGGGGGTGCATCTGATTAGCACCCGCAGCGAGAACGATGCCAGGGCCAATACCGACGACGGCACCGTCATGGGCGCCGTGGAAAACTATCTGCAGACCCACGAAGTGAGGATCCGATTGCCGGAACTGATGCCCGGCGAAGGATTCGGAAGGGCCTTCAAGGATGCCATGCAAGGATTCGATTCGAACTCGCCAGGTACGTTATACGGTAGACAACTCAAACTGTTCGAAGAGTAAAGTAACCTGCGCATGTGTTGCTTGAGAAGATGTCTTAAGAAGCACTGTTAGAGGAACCATCGTTCCAAAGAGGACGTTAGTTGTTTACAATGAAGTTTGTGTTTCAGGAACTCCCAGAGGAAAAGGCGACAAGGGCGGCATGGGTGGCATCATGATTCTGGGCTTGATGATGGGCAAAATGATGGCCGCTTTGGGTCTGGGAGGCGTGGGTCTGCTCGCAATGAAAGCCCTCATGGTATCGGCTTTGGCCTTGATGCTGTCGCTTATCATAGGTCTTAAGAAATTGGTTTCGCACGACCACGACGAAGGGGGCCATACTGTGATCCACGCCAGCCACGGACACGACCACCACCGGCGAAAGAGGGAGGCTGCTGATATCGCTTATCAGGCCTGGAGAGAATTGTACAACCGTTCCAACTAAACACCTCTCAGTCTCAGGAAACAAAGAAAACCAACTGAAGTCATCTCGATTATACAAATATTACTATTTATTTCTAATTTAAAACAAGATTTTCCATTATTTATTTAATTTGCCTTTGTCTTGAAAATAATAATATAAATCACTTTTGTTGTTTTCATTATAATTTTTTTGTTCAAATAAAATATGTGAAGCAGCAGAGGAAGAGAGAATCGCGCCGATGAAAAAGCAGGATACAAAAGCGGAACCGAAAAGTAGAGCAATGCTGACGGTAAATGGTGGTGGTAATTCATCAATACATGTAAATCGATAAGAAGAATATCGCGAAGAATCTCCTCCTATAATTTGTTAATAACGACCGACATATGTAGACTTTTTCGTGCTCGTTTTTTTT
>JASKGO010007133.1:0-45885 GCA_030556065.1 Holobus sp. GC000080 | reverse complement strand
TTTTTTAACAAGCTTTTGAATTGTAAACATAATTTGGCTGAAAGACCTTAGTGTCGATGGCCCTATGGTGCCATGCAAAGTTTTGCATGGTATACCATAAAATATAAATATATATATATATTGTTGATCTTCAAATAAATGAAATTTTTAATTTGTTTGTGCAATAAAAAGAACTATCCGGCGCCTCCACATCAGTCAACATAAGAACTGTGGTTTTTTTCATATATTTTTTTTAGTTTTAAAGTTTAAAATAAATTTTTGCATTTTCTTTATGTTTATAAAAATATTTTATTAGTGATATTAGCATTTAACTTAATGATTATGTAATATTTTAACTTTCTAGAAACATTTTTAAATGTAATTAACCGTCGCCTTGATTACCTAAAAACTTCTTATTTTCTTTTTTTTTTTTTCAAAAAATTAATAACAACTCAATGCTAATGCATTTTTTGTTTCTTAAAATTTAAATAAATTGATTGTTAATTTATTATGTTATCATCTAAATCTAAATGAAGCGAACCGGCGCCTTCACATCAGACTACATAAAACTATAAGTTATTAGTGAAAGTTAAAAATATAGTACTCAATACTTATCCATTTTTTTAATTTTAATAAATTTTAATAAAATAATAATTTATTTTTACCAGCTTCTAAGTGAATGAGTTTAATTCGACTCCGTCTAATAATAATAATAATAATAATCGAACAGCGTTCGGTAGACACGCAGAAATGATGCGCTTACTATGCACTTGATAAATATTGCCGACTGTTTTGCATGTTAGTGACGTATGTCAAAATAGAAAACAATCGGAGCGAGCCGTATGGATGTTGATGCAGACCGGTGTATTAGTTAATTAATTGCATTTGTTTGCCCTCTGCATCCGCACATCGACGGTACGGTATACATTTGTGCGTTGCTCATCCGAACGGAAAATCATTCTCCAGCTCTTTCCCCGTACACATAAAGGTACGACGCACGTATGTGAGTGTATTTATTACGACGTCCTATAAATGCATCATCATCAGAGACGTCGTTTGTTCATTCAGTCGTCATAGAAATAATAATAAAAAATAAAATAAAAGTATTACAGCTTACTAAGGAATATGGATCGCTTGTTGTTTCTGGGATAATTGTGAGGTAATACACGTAACGGGGGCGCGTAGATTTTTTTCCCTTCCACCGTTTACATATTGCTTTTCGCTGTGCTGTTCCCGTACAGGTCTCACCAGGTGGTATACGTTGTTTCTCCCGATCCTGTGTTTGACGTCCGTCCGTACACCGAGCGGATCCTATTGACGAGCGCATTGTTCGTTTGGCGTCTGTTTTCCTCCCATTTTCCTCCTCTCATCAATCCGTTCCGCTGTCTTTGCATTGCACGTTCGTTATTACATATTATATTGCCTTGTTCGTTCGTTCTACGTCCCGTATCCTGTATTTTCGCTAGACAATTATGACACGTGCTGACATCATCAATGCCCACGTATTCAATTTGTTTACCTCGCTTTAGGATTGCTGCTGCTGCCACCGCTGCTGCTGCTGCTTGTCTTTCTTGTGGAAAATTTCATTTTTTTTTTACTATTTTCTTTTAATGTTTTATGCGATGATTTGAAATTGTGCATATCAAGGCTACAAAAGTTTTATTAAATGCATTAAAAAAAAATACTGGTGTCATTTACAAAACATAAATTGTAATTTTATAATTGTGATAACATAAAAAAACATGTTTTGTTGCTTTTCAATGGAGATTTTATAATTGTTATATCGAATTAAATATTTTCCTGTTTATAATTTTGTAATAAATAAGTTGAAAAATGTTAGAAGTGAATTCAAAGTAAAAATCATTTAATATTATAGTTCTAGCTGACATTACAAAATAAATAAATAAAAAAGAGTCTAGAAATTACAGAATTTATCCCAAATAAAAAAGGTCCGAAAAATGGGAAAAGTTTTGGAGTTTGAGTAAAGAGAGAGAGAGAGAGAGAGGGGTTGGTAATTTTTGCGCTGCATTGCTTAAAGCCCGGTCGATCGAATCCTTTTGATGTCGGGACCTGGTGGCAACGGTGGCGGCGGCAATGTTGTTGGTGGTGGTGGCAGTATATAGCTGCGGCATTTGAACCCCAATAGCCGGGGCACTATTGATCAGACCGGGATTCGAGTCGCCGCGTCGCGACATTTTACCACCGTCAAAATGGCTCCTTTAGACGTTTAGTTTTCGCATTCCTGCCTCCCCATACGTGTTCCATCTATAGGAACACACTACACACCTTTACATTTAACAGCATCAAGATTTATTCTTCTCACCTGCTTTATCCTTTTTTTTTTTGTAATTTTAAGTTGTTTTTTGCGTTTTGTTAAATTTGTTTAATTTACACTTTGATTGTTTCAAAAAAAAAAAAACGTTGGTTTTTATTGGATTATTTTTATGCGTGGGTGTTCGAAGTAAAAAAGCAAACGTTGGCGGGGCGTCGCGGCGCCAAGAGCATACATCACATAGGGGGGCGCCAATGAGCACGAAAGAGCAAGCCAGACCAATGGTATAAATAATATGAATGCGCCGGGACCAATAGCGGCCGCTCAGAGATCAACCCTCGCGCCGCGCTATCAAAGATTAAGGGGCGCCTTGCCAATCCAGCATTGGCATTCCCAAAAATCATCAGCGTAAAAGTTTATATTAAAAAAAAAAGAATAAAATGTTGGATTGGAATCCAATGAATGAATGAAACCAGAAAAAAATAAAACAAAGAGAGTAATGGGGATATAATTTACGTGCGTTGTTTGTTTCTCTCTGTTCGGTGTATTTGTGTGGTGTGCCTGTGCCAGATACATTGAGATTCACCCCCGTTTCTGGAACGGGCGCGCAGCCGCGAGCTGTTAGAAGTTAAACACACTGGGTGCCGAGATCTGATCCCGCCCCCGGATGATGCTTAATACACTGGTCTCTCCGCTGTAACGTCCGACAAATCCACCAGACACACTCGCCGCCGCCAGCATCCACCAAACACGCATCCGCACATCTCTCCATCCACCCTTTTTACCAACTTTCTTCTCAACTGGTCTCTGCTTTGGTTCATTCATTGCAAAAACAATCGACGTTGAATTATCAGTGCGTAATATAGTAAAATGTGCAGCGTTTAAAGTGATTGAAGAAATAATAAAAATAAATACAAAGAAAGGGGCAAGCGGAAATGAACTTATCAACTGGTAGTCCTCCGATGGACTGTTCGGCCACATCGATAATGCCCTGCTCGCCTGTCGAGCATCACCACCTGAAAAACGGTGAGTCGATTTATTATTCTGCTTGTTGTTATACCGTTGACGATTTACTGTTGCCGTTGCGCTCTGTACACTTTGTGCTCGCAGTGTCAAGTAAATTCGTTAGTGCCTATGCGAATTCGATTTGTTTTTGATTGCGCGTCCCCGTTAATGGTATTGATAAAGATAAGCGGCAAATCGAATCAACGGCCTACTGCCACCCCTCTCTGAATGGCGTGCATGTCATTTTAAATAGGATGCTCGCTCGCGCTAATAGTTGTCGAGCATTGTTAAGGGGTGCATTTTGGTACTGTGTACGCGTAGTAGGTACAGTAGTGTACACATATTTCGGTGTATCTGTTGTGGCTCTCCCTTTGGGACTGCTACAGTCGACATATGGGGCCCTTTAATGCTACAATTGCGTAATAAAGTGCCCACTTGATTAATTCATTACGCTTCACCTGATTTTCACCCCCACGGATTTTTTATTTCGGCATTTTTTACTTTTTGATATAGACGCTTTTATTTAGTGTTATATAATTATATTAAATAATTTTAATTTTATTTATTTTTATGGGTTTTATTAATTTTTAATAATAGTTTTTTAGAACAATTTTTTTTTAATTTTATCTTTTTTTTGCCGACATTTAATAAAACTATAATAAATAATTAGTTTTATTCAAAACAAATAAATAATGTATTTAAAAATTACTTAATTAACATCATTCAAATTTGTTAATTAATATATCAACTTATTTTTTTTTTTTGATGTCGTTAAATCTATTAAATAAAATTCAAATTTTTCCGCTTCTATTTCTTTTTTATAAAGAATGCGTCGTGAAATATATCATTTTTAAGTAAAAATAGAATCATAGGCATATTTTATTAAGTAAAATAAAAAATTATATTTTTTTAATGCTGCTATAAAAATTGATATATGCATTATTTTTACTGAATGTAACATCCACAGGCTCGGTTAACATGTAAAAATATAATAGATGAAAAAAATTTAATATTTTTCAAAATCGTCAGACTTGGATACAATTTCCATCTGAATAATCTTGAATTTTCTGAGGAGCATTGGTATACCCTTAACTTTTTTCAAAAATATCTTCAGAAAGTAATTAATAGGTGTCAATTCCAAAATCTTGGCTTGTGAAATTTGCATTTTGATAGATTATTCGGTTTGGAAACCTCTCTAAATAAACTAATAAACCATAAGGATTGTTCAGCTAGGTTTCTTAAACTTTTTGAAGTAGCGACCCCAGTTCGAGTGTAATAACCCTTAGTTTAAGCAGCTCTGGGCTAGATGTTTGACTATTGCTAAGTCTTATTGAAACCAAAGATCATTGAAATCAATATCATCTAATTGTGTGGTCACAAAAAGTTGGTGTAAAATGATCTCACTTATTATGCCGAGCCGTCGCAATTAAATTTATGTTTTAATTTAATCAATAGATTATTTATTTTAAGAAAATTTTTGAATTATTTTCCGCCAAAAAATATTTGATCATTTTTTTCCACCAAATTATTACTAATTTTAATTGATAAATTATTAAATTCACAAAATATTATCTTTTTAAAAGATTACGTCAATTATATTGTGATCTAGAATTAAATCAATTAATTTTCGATAAGAAAATATTTTTTATTTTATCTAGTTTTAAAAATTATTAATTGAAACTAATAAAAATTACATCCGCTGATTCTTTTTTATTCATTTGAAGTAAACTCAGCATATAATTAAATATTTTTAAAATGATTTAAAAAATATAGGATAAACATGTCGTTTATGCGATAAATTAAACAATAACTTATACGTTCGAAGGTTTATTTGATAAAGCATCGAGTGCAAATGAAAAAGGTTTTCCCTATAGAGCCCCCTCATTAATATCGAATAAACCCTATAGGCATAAAATAGCCGCACTGCACAGCGCAAAGTCATATTTGAATAGAAATAAATCGTAATCCCTTCATCCCTTTCCGCTTGCAACTTAGGTACCTATCCTCCGTAGATCCCGCTGATGGGAATAAACGTAATAGTGTTGTTAGTAATAGATATTTAATTTGCTTGACCACATGGTGTAGCACTGGTCCCGAGGGTGGCGCATTTAAGCAGCACAGTATCCAACCGTCCCCTTATACTGACTGCAAGCAGCATCGCATCGTCGATGCATCACACTAGAGAGACGCACTTGCCGTCGCTTGCAAATTGGGGTGCACTCTCTTCTTATACTATACGAATTACACTGCCGGCTTTATTTAATTAGATTCAACACTTTACATATGGCAACTGGTGCCTCTTTTATCCGAAAGAACCTGCGATCCTTTTTGATTCTAATTCAAATTCGGGGATTATATGGCCGTATGTCTGCTACAGTATAGTAATCGCATCGATTTTAATTTCAGAAGTGAAACATTCGCCGTCAGGAAGCGTGGACTGTTATTCGGAGAGCGGCGCCAACGATCATCCGATACCGTTGTGCTTGCCGCCTAGTTCGCAAACGCTAGTTCAGGCATCGCGTACGCCGCCGCCGCCGCCTTGGAGTCTGCCGTCGACGAAGAAAGGCGTGCCGGGACTCATCTGCGTCGTTTGCGGCGATACCAGCTCCGGAAAACACTACGGCATTTTGGCCTGCAACGGATGCAGCGGATTTTTCAAGAGATCCGTCCGCAGGAAACTTATCTACAGGTAAATTTCGTTTTTATTTAAGTTTTATTTTATATTATAATGATTGATTTAGATTTGAAACAATTAGCTGATGGTTTCCAAAATAAATTTAACTTCATTTGACAAATCAAATTTAAAAATGGAATTATCAATTTTTCATTAAAGATTTTACATAAAAAAAAGTTTACTGTTTGAAAAAACAATCCTCTTTTTGTTCCTCTGCAAAGAAATTCGTTCGGCATAAATAAACATGAGCGGTGTATAAATTTTCCGGACCAGCAATCATAAAGTATTAGCTCGAGGAATCGGCAGCGAGCGAAAAAGAAAATCCGAAGCTCGGAATTCAATTAAAGTTGAAACTCTTTCCCCTGCTAGTACAGTGAATCGCGGGGTGCGCTCTCGTGGCTTAGAAAGCGCCGCACTTTTATTGCACATTATTCCCGGCGAATTTTTCATCTTCGACGAGATTCTACCGAATAAGATATTTCAAGTTTCAACCCCCGGTCCGGATGGGCGAGGTAAAATGAAAATACGCGTATTTGCACTAAAATGAAATATATCGCTGAAAGTGTCGAAACATATTTTTGGCTCATGCATTCAGTATAGTAAGCGAGAGTACGTAGTGGAAATTCTTCGGCGGAATTGTTTGCCATTGTATGGTAGGTAGCAGTTGTGTTGGTGGTAAACGACTTAAGTTTTTGGTCGCGTCTTGTTTTTACGACGCGCACATCGAAAAGTTTCGAAGACCGCGGACAATATTATTAGTGTTATTGTACCGGAGGCTTAAGGACGGATAGAACGGTTATGGAGGATGCGGTGGAACTATAGAAATCCCGCAGGATATTCTATTGCAAATCTATTTTCTGGCTTTTCTATGTGCGGGTGCCTTATACGTAAACGTATAGTTGTAACGAGCGAACTTCAGATGTGAAGGCGGCACAAAGTTTCGCCTTTTTTCCTTCTCTCCTTCATTCCTTTGTAGCTTGCCGTGCGACTAGATAGATTTCTTACTAAACAAGTTTTGGCACTTTTATGTTTATACATAGAGCTATTTATTATTTTAGATTTTCGCTTATAAGGAATTAACGTAACTTTTTCATTTGAATTGTTTTTATTGGTATAATTAAATAAAAATTATGGATACTTTTTTATGATACTTTGGATAAAGTGATTAATTAAGATTTTTCGCGATGAGATGAGGGCATGACTAAGAAAACAAACTTTTTTTTGCATTTTTTTGTTGCAAACTCCAGTTATAGAACATATTTTTAATTCCTTATTATACCGGGGAAGTTGCTACTAATTTCATGATTTCAAATGGAATAAACTTCTATTTTTTATTTTATATTTGAATTTTTTAGATTATTGTGTAAAAAATAATTTAAACGCGTTTTTTTTGAAAAATCTGTTAAACATTTAATTTGTGTAAAATTTAATCTGTCAGTTATTTAGGTTACTAAAGGAAAGAAAGTAGGTATAGATAGAATAATTTAGGAAAACGTTAGGTTTAATTGATGCATCAATCCTTCAATCACTTGTTTTTGAATTGTTTTGCCTTAATTTGTCATTGAAATTTTTCATATTTACAAAATTACTCCAAATTTGGTTTTATTAATTAAACTTTATAGCAAAACCTTATCCTCTGCCGCTTGAAAAAGCCACCATTTTGATGCTTGGCAAATATAACTAATAAATAAAAGAAAATCCAAATAACAAATTATTTAACTTAATTTACTTACATAATTGAATATATTTGGAGCAGAAAAAAATATTTGTATAATTAACACGAATTATCCTGACCCTTTTTTATTTAATGGTAAATTTTAAAATACTACTAAAAAATACTTAAATTATATTATTAAGGAGTACAAATATCCCAAATTGATGCAATAAGAAGCATAAAAAAAGATTGAATAAGAAAATATAAACGTTTTGGCATTAAGTAAAAATATTGTCCTGGGAATGGAAAGCAAACGGAATGAAGTGATTTTATTTATCTCTAGGGCATAGAAAACACAATAGGTATAGACTTATTATATTGGTAATTCTGCCACGAAGCAACCCCTGCATTAAGGATTATTTTAGACAATAACTTAGGCTCACGATCCGAAATCAATTTGATTCTAAGTATAGTACAGTTTGTGGTCTGATTGCTTTTCGAGCTCTTACACGAAAATCATTTTAATTGAAAATTAATTTTCTTTATTCATTCTAAATTCTTATAATTAATTTAGTTATTTATCATTTCATTTAATGATAAATTTTCAAAAGAAAAAAAAATACTACTAAGTTACTGTTGTGAAGGCGCCGGGCTTTTAAATTTCTTTAACATTTAGTAATACTTGATTCATAAAATCTCAAAAAAAAGAAGAAAAGTAGCTAAAAAAACATATTTATTATAGCAACAGAAAATCTAGAATATATAAAATTTATTTTGACGTTGATCTCGGTAAATGCGAGAAAGGAAGAAACGGGGAAAACGGAACATCAGCATACACCAACAACATTTCGAGACACATCCAGTGTCTCTGCCTCAAACACTGCAGCCCCCAAACGATAACGAATGATTTACATATAGATATAGTGGTGTGTGCGGCATAATAGCAAAGCGGGTGTAGGCGTATCAGGACGGCAACTGTCGCTTTCGGAGGCAGCACCTGATACCCACCATGGCAGTGGAATATAACGTTCGGGATTAGATCCGCCGCCCTTTTAAACATCAAACTGATCCGCGACTGTCTCCCCGGGGAACGTTAAATCTCGGCGAGCGCGCAAAAATTTCCTCCTCCGTGCTCTCTCATTTTTATTACCTCATCTCTTTTGGCACTATACTGCTACTGCCGCCGCCGCTATAGTATACAGTTATACACCATTCGAAAATCGTTTTTATTTTTTGTGTCGCAGGTGTCAGGCAGGAACCGGCAGATGCGTCGTGGATAAAGCGCACAGGAATCAATGTCAGGCCTGTCGCTTGAAGAAATGCCTAACGATGGGAATGAATAAAGATGGTGAGTTGTTTTATTTTTTGATTTTCTATGTGGTTTTCTTTTTGTGCGTGCATGCCGGTTGGTTGCGACTTGGAAAGCAAGGCAGGGAAAGGAAATCCTGCAGGATTTCGCTCTATGATGTTCCACCCTCTTTTTTCACTTCTTGGAGTGCATCTTTAAAATGGTTTTCCTATTTTCCTTTTTGTGCTTGTGCGCGTGTGTATGTATGGGTGAGTGGAAAAGAAAACTAAATTGAAATTCGTTGCACATAAAATTACATAGGAAGCAAACAGTAGATACATAAGGAAGTGGCGGAATGAATGAGCGGAAATAAATGTGGGCGAAGTTGAGAGGAAGAGGCGGCGAAGAGTAATCGAGCTAAGTATTATATAGAGTAAGCAGGAGCAAGAGTGGAAAGCGAGCGAATTTGTTAGGGCAACAAACAGGAGAGCTTCGTATATAGCTTGCAAGGATTTGCAAGAAAAGCGAGAGACGCTGATTAATGTGCGCTCCGGAGCCGGTTAATTCCCACCAAAGGCTCTGCCAAAACTCCCGGGGACCGGTAATTAGAATATTGAGGCGGCGGCTTTATACCTACCACCCGCTTTCAGTTTATGCTTTTTTGCTTTCCTATTGCATTCCATCTGATTTTTTTTACTTTTACTTTTATTCTTTTTCATTGCTTCTCATTGCACTTTTTTTTCTTCTAATTTCCATAGAAAAATATTTTTTTAACAAGCAAATACTTAAAGATTCAGCCGACGTTTAAATAAATGAAGCTAATGAAGAACGTAGGAAAGCCGCAGGGTGTCCGCGACAAAACTAAACAATAACTCGGTAATGTTAAGGGAACGGTAATGGCAGATAGAGACGGCGGCAGTGTATGTGCTCTTTAGGGGTGGTGGCGGCGGCAGGAGCAGCAGCGACGCCCAGTCAGGCAGTCGACAAATTTGCATGTACTCCTTTGTGCTGCACAATTACAACGCCGCCCTTTGACACGGCACCCTTCTCTAAGTGATTATATTAAAAGGCGCGCACTAACTGCGAGAGAGAACGAGAGGATCGTCGGCGGTCGTTTTTTCCGCCACTCTCCCGAAACTTTGTAGCACTTGCGGATGTTCTGCCTTATTTAGCCCCAGAAATCCGCCGTCGCCTCTCGCTCCATCTCTCTGTACCTACGTACGAATGTATGTGTGTGTGGATGGATGTATGTAGATTTGTGTGCGTGCGTGCACGTTGTAGCCGGTGTGGCATGCAAAGCGACGTCGCCCTTTGTGCTGCTCTAATTCCATGTTGCGGGGTGACACAGCCGTCCTCGGAAATTATGTCCGCAAGGCTTAAAATACTCTTTACACTCACTTGCCTTACCACTAACATGCAAAATTATCACGACCGGCGTCAAATCTAAAGGTTCTCTTTGTGGACTCAAATTTTGCTATTCGTTTGTTCAAAATTATGTATTTTTCAGTTCTTGTTCGTAATTATTTTTAGTTCTTTTTTTGTTAATTATAAAGGCCAACAATGAAAAACTTTTTTTTTTCTATTCTTTAATCATCAATACATTTTTCTAATAATTAGGTACTTGAAGTTTTAAAAAAAGTTCTAATTGTTTTGTTAACATTGGTTTTTCGGATGTTACTGTAAGTTAAGATGAAAATTGACAAGTTTTTTGAAATTTCCTTCTAAATTTGGTTCAGAAAAGTCGGATCATTTATGCTGTAACAAAACTCGGCACCGGTAAAAATGGCCTAACCATCGAGATTCATGTGGGAAAGTTAATTGAGAGCATTTGAGTCTGAATTTTTAGCCGTCGAGCTCACAACATTATATCAAAATGATTTTTTTTATGGCCAATCTACACAAAAAGTCACCCCTTCATAATAAATAAAAAAATGTCAAAATATTTATTAATTTAGCGTTTGGAAATCATGGTTTACAAATATTATCCAAACAAAAAAAAGTTGTCATTTTTTGTCTTTGTTGCCTTTGTTATCATCACTTTTGATGCTTATCAATTATAATGTAATCGTAATGCTTTAAATTAAAAATTAATTAAAAAATTAAAATTAAACGTACATTTTTATTTGTAAATTTTGTTCCAAAAATGAATGAAACAATGTTTAATTATGCGTAAACAAAATTTGCATTTCACACACACAAAAAACACCTAGTGAGAAGAAAAAAAAAATAATAAACGGACGCAAAGAACAAATTATAATTTAGGGGTGGATGCGGTTATTTGCGTAGAAATGGCACGTGTCATAAACGAGTGCGTGTGTTGAGGGGGTGCGTGCCACACGAGCCCACCATTTGAAAAACAGAGAGCATAATTGACCGTAATATTTAAATGACGAGAACACTTTTATACATTGATATTTTACATGCATAAAAGCATTAAGTAAATAGTATATAATATGCATATAGTATTTTGAAAATTGCTAGTTGTTATTTGTATTTTGCCGGCGGCGCGTTTTTATCCCATTCATTCGTGTTTCCTGCTTATCTGAAAAACATAATTAGTGAAATAATTCTCTTTGGTCCGTAGGTGCTCTGGCGGTTCGCCCGAAAAGTAGTAAGGAGCACCGCCACCACCTTTACCTACCCCCATATCATTTTGGTATGCCTCTTTTCACTTTCTTTCTTTCTATCGTATCTTCATCTCTGTAATTGTTGTGTAGAACATTTGACTGTTGTATTACAATGTTCTATCTGTTAAATGTATGGTGTTTTTGATTTTGTATTCCAGCTGTCCAGAATGAACGTCAGCCTCGAAACACGGCGACCATTCGTCCGGAAACGCTGCGTGATATGAGCGCGGAACAGGAAAGGGCGCTCAGGGAGGCGGCGGTTGCCGTCGGGGTGTTCGGGTAAGTGAGACGAAGACAATATTATTTATAGATTTTCCGATGCGCTCGGATATGTTGTATTAATTAGAACGGTTGACTGATTGGTGCGCGGTTGAGAGTCACAACAGATAAAAGAGCATATCGGGAAAAGGGCCTCTGCTCTTTGTTCGAGCGACGAGCTTGATGATCAAATTATAGCGCAGAAATGAAAGCGCAATGTTTAATCAGCCGCGTCACTAAACGGTTTTCCATAAAGTTCAAATGTGCGCGCTATACTACAGTGACATTATATGCTGAGGTTTTCTGTAACTTGTATTTTAGTCCGCCGGTCTCTTTAACGATGGCCCTTTCGCCTGCTGCTAGGTACGGACCGGGATTGATTCATCCAGCCGTCGGACCGCCTCCGCCCATTGTGAACAGGGAGCTTACGCCGACCAAACAGAACGAAATCAACAGTGACAACGATGGTAAGTTTTATACTTCTTATATTTTTTTTACTTTTCTTACAATCATTTTTTAAAGTTTTTTTAACTGTTAAAGTATACTATTGAATAAATGAATTCGGCAGCAATAAGGATATAAGGAAAAAGTAAATATTATTCGATGTAGAAAACTAATCCGTCGGTTTTTGTGCCAAAAATAAATCTGCTTTATAAACGAATAAAATAAAAAAGCATTAAAATATGCGAACCCTTTTTAATGTTATATAAGCTTATTAAAGTCTCATTTGCCGCAAGTGCAGCTCGCCAAAGGAAAAAATGCGATGTGCGACTCCTTGCGCGAATCCTTTTTTTTTTTTCGGGCGGAATTGAAGTGTAAATTTGTAATCCCGGCACGGATCGGGATTAAGGACGCAAGTGACGTCGAGTTACTAATTATTCTTTAGGGAATGGTAGGGATTAGAACCCTTCGATACCCCGTTTAACCCTCACGGACGAATCCGAAGATTTCCTGCCCTTAAATCATTATTAAATAAGCATCTCGTTATCTCCGTTATATTTTGCAATTCGAATGCTTTCTGTATATCTGAAATTTCAATTTTCGCGTCTTTTCAGAAGAAAGCATAGACGTTACTAATGAAGAAGAAGACACCCCGACTAGTTGCGGGGTGTCTTCGAGCAGTGGACCCGTGCGTCCCGAACCACATCCGGCTCTTTCGGCCGGGGGCGGACTCTACCCCACACCCCACGAGACCGTGTACGAAACGTCGGCCAGATTACTCTTCATGGCCGTCAAGTGGGCGAAAAATTTGCCCAGTTTTGCTAGTCTTCCCTTCAGGGATCAAGTAAGTTTTTTATTTGTTGCCATTTTTGGAGCGTTGCGTTTCTATTTTATTTTTTTTGTAATTTTTTAAGGTGATCCTTCTGGAGGAAGCTTGGAGTGAGTTGTTTCTGTTGAACGCAATCCAGTGGTGTATGCCTTTGGACATTTCTGCCAGTCCTCTCTTTAATATGAACGAGCATGCCAAAAACGGCCATTCTACGATAGACGTCAGATATTTGAGTGATACACTGATAAGGTTCAAGAGCGTCCACGTGGATCCTGCTGAGTTTGCCTGTTTGAAAGCCATCGTCCTCTTCAGAGCAGGTAGGATTTTTTTTAAGTTTTCCCCTTTTTTGCACAAATTTTTAAATTTTTGCGTAACTTTGTCATTTTTTTATTTTGCGCATATGTTTTCATTGATACTTTTCAGTTGCTTGCTGTGTTGTAATCATTATTACAATCTATTTCTGCATTTATTGTTTTTATTTACCAGTCGTAATCTGAATGATGAGTGTTTTCTTACATATCGCATGAATATTATCTAACAAATAATTCCAAGAAATTCTATATTTTTCTTATTTTATAATGTTGGCTAGATTTTTTTTAGTCAGTTTTTGGTCGTATAACTACTTCTTTTGCTTTTTGCATAAGTTTTCTGATTGGCGTTTCGTTGTTTATAACTTCAAAAAAAGTATAAAGAAAATACCTTTCAAACAGAAACTCGCGGACTGAAAGATCCGAGTCAAATAGAGAATCTCCAAGATCAGGCCCAAGTGATGCTGTGGCAGCATTGCAGGGCTCAGCTGCCCGGGCAAGTGGCCCGTTTTGGACGGCTTCTCCTTATGCTGCCCTT
Organism: Holobus sp. GC000080; assembly: GCA_030556065.1. Taxonomy (NCBI): domain Eukaryota; kingdom Metazoa; phylum Arthropoda; class Insecta; order Coleoptera; family Staphylinidae; genus Holobus; species Holobus sp. GC000080. The sequence continues at coordinate 32,012 of JASKGO010007133.1, read as the reverse complement.
ACTTCGCATAGTCCCCGCTTCCAGAATCGAAGCGATATTCTTTCAGAAAACCATCGGTAATACGCCGATGGAAAAAGTCTTGTGCGACATGTACAAAAACTAATATTCTGATTTTCATATTATGATAACAAAGAACAAATTATTAAGTTATATTATTTATCTAAGATCTAAGTGTATATGGGTACAACGATATCATCTCAATATTTCTCTCTCTATCGAAAAAGTAAATCTAAGATAATGGCCTTTTTGTTAATTAGTATTAATCGAAATTGTCTCGTGAGCATATGTTGTTACATATACTGAGTGTCTATAAATGTTCGATAAGAAAAAAAGCATCCTATTATTAATTGCTATAATTAATAATAATGATATATTTAATTGACGAGTCAATGTTGAATTTAACTATACAAAAAACAAAATTTATTGCATAATTATATATGTATAAATTAATAATATAATAACATTAAAATATATAAATTATTATTACAAATAACGTACTAAGTGTAAAATTCAAAAAATTGCTGTTTTATAGATTCTAAGATTGTGTAAATTATTATTCATAAAAAATGTGATTAATAAACTTATTGATTATCATTTTATGATACAAAGGAATTGATAAAAATTTAATTTAGGTTTTTTTAGATTATTTTTGTGCAATAATAATTTCTCATTTTTCAAACAATTTGAAACTTGCGCGCAATCTACGAATCAATAGGAATATCCTTTTTAGGGACTCTAACAGATGGCTTTACTTCAGCTATCCTTAAGGATATTCCAAAGCCAGAATTATAAATTTTTAAATTTATATATTTTTTGCACTAAAGTTTCCTCAAAGACTGTTTATTTATTATTTTTCTTACTTTGTTTTGTTTAAAAAACTAATAAAAATTTTGTTGAAAAAAAAAAATGCACAACGAATCTCTAATTTAAAATAAGAATTAATCATTGACTAAGAACTTATTAGTCAATGAAATAATATTAATCATTATTATTTATATCCAAGAATCATTGCAGAAAATAATACAATGCATTAACAAAACGAACAATTAACGTTTTTGTTTCCTCTATCCAAAAAAAAAGGTGAAATAAATTAAGAAGGTCGATTCGATCATCACGATCGCAACATGAATGATTGCCATCGATAGCTGAAATTATCGCAGCTATAATTACTCGCCAGGTGATAATTGCATCGTAATTATAATATTATCTACCACAATAAAACACAATGAGAGATAAAAAATCGCGATGAAAACGTGACTTAAGCGGCTTGTATCCGACGTGATCTCCGTGCAATATAAATTTCGATAAATTATTTAAGGCTGAAAAAATCCTTAAGCGGAATTGAATAGACACGTATTTTATTGACTTCAAGGATGGACATATAAATAAATAAATTTAAAGTAATTGAGTTTGTTTATAAACTGTTAATTTAAAATTATTTTGATTTTCTTGACTCTATTAAGCGCATAATAAAGATGTCATTCAATCAAGGGCAATTAACAATAGTAAGCAATGTTAATTAACTGTTTTGCAACTACATATTGAAATGATTCGAAGCGATTTAATTTAAGTAACACGAGCGTAAAATTTTTCTTTGATTAGCTAACGAATAAAATTATTATTTGTTTGTTTATTTTTACGATTTGCGTCATTTAATTGAATCATTATTAATATTTTATTTTTTATAATTATTTATAGTTTTCAACAGATTTTTAAGTGTTTCTTTGGAGTAATTACGTACTTTTCATATTTTATTTATTAGTCAATAGGGGAGTTAATTGCGTGGAAGTTGCTTCATATGTCCATAAACAAGTAGTTAAATGATTTCATATTACCGATTACAAAAAATATGAGGTGCAAATGATATATTTACAGCAAACAGGAATCATCGTAAAGCGGCATAATAATAACAATATTGTAATATAATAGTTATGCATAAAAATTTTGTAATCTTCGTCCTTACGGTTTAAAACATAAACAGAGAAAGAGATTTAGCAATCGTTCCTCAATACCGTTTTTAATTTATAAGTTATTACTAATTTTTGTGTGGTGTCATTAATTAAGTTAGTAATAATTGTTCGACCTTCTTCTTCATTTAAAACCTTTTCTATAAACCAATTTAATTGGCCATTACCAACTATAGATAATAAATAATTTAAATACCAACAATAAAATTCATTTATTATTATAGTCAATCATTAAATTTCTGAATTTTAAATATTTCAAATTGTAGGACAGGATTTTTTTTCTTTTCTTTAATAAATGCAAATTCACGGCTACTTACCTTTTGAGAAATACTTTTAATTTTTATTTTTAAACGAATCTGAAAATTGTAAACGAATCGAAAGGAAATAAGAACAACCAGTTAAGTATTACATATTCATTGCTATTCGTATAGTAAAATAAAAAACACATAGTTTCATCACAGATGAAAAAAATCAATTATCTAGGTATTGATTAATAAATTGGTTATCATATCGTAATTATTATGTTCATAATTACTATTACGGATGAAGAGAATGCTAATGATGAAAGGACGACACAAAAGTATAATAGACAAACGAAACGAAAAATGCTTCTGTTTACAACAACGCTAATACAATTTTAATTAATTAGTACAGGCTATACAATTATTTCTATATGTATAATTAGTTATTAATGGATTTTGCAAGTGGTTATAGCTATTGTGACGTAATTATGGCTTAACGACAAAATTGTAACATTAATTAACAAGAATATTCGTTCTACATTTCAATTATTTTCTTTTGGAATTCATTAGTTATGGCCGTTGAATATTGTGTTGTTAATTATTAGGTATTTATTGGTAAGCACCGAATTTCCAATTTCGAGAGTCACTAAAGGAGATTTGTAAGTTGGTACTTCATTACAATTAATAAAATCTACTAAATAGTAAAAAATCACAAATCTTATAGAATATTTCATATTTGCAAAGTGCCACGTTATTTTTTTCCCTTTTTCGGAAAAAATAATTACAAAAGTGTTTATTTGGCCGAAATTACTGGAGTTTTCCAAAAATACACAATTTTTCCAATAATTTGGCCACAAATCACACGTAGCTCAATGTATAGTACAAGTTCTTACAATTTGTATCATACAATATGTATCAGACAATTTTTACGCTGCTTTTTTGTGCAGTTTTATCAATATTATTATTTTTTTAAGCTACAGATAAAGAGGAGGACCCCGTTTTGTATGATGCGGAAACTTGTGCGACTGTTTTTTGTACAAAACTAACGCTGCGTCTGACTTTTTCGGTTTGTCCATTATTATTTCCGAAACTATAGGATAATCCCTGGTTTCCCACAGCAGATTGTTCAGACTGCGCGGCCTGGACAGCTTGCGACTCCGTTTTTCCGGTTGCTTCAGTCCGTTGCCGGAGTCGCCGGAACCGCGTCCGCCCGAATTGCTCGAATCCAATGTTCCGTCCAATTCCATGGCCTGTTGAAGGTTGCTAAGCGATTTGTATCTGATGTTGAAAATTGGTGAGCCGGATTTCGAAATCGGACTTGGCGGTGTTTCCTTCATGGGACTTTGCGACTTTTGCCGGAAAAGCCTGCGGTGCGAATGCCCGTTCTTCACGAATAATTTCGGCAGTCCTGGCGGCGTCTTTTCGTGTACTATAATTTGCTTGTTGGTGTCCCTAATGGTGGAAGTGGCTCCTTTCCTGTTGCGCTTCTCCGCCTGGATCTTCTTGGTGGGTATGGTCTCGATGGGCGGCGGCTCCGGCGGCTTAACGTCCACATTACCCGGCTCGAACACTTGAGATCTAATGTGCTTAGGCAGCGGGCCGGAACCGCGCACGTAGTCGTAGATTTGGTCAATGTCCTCGTAGTCTTTCGAATAGGTGGGAATCCGGTTCTCATCCTTCCGGTGATGATGGTGATTTTTTTGGCGCTGATTTGCCGAATCCGAGGACGAACTCCGTCGCAACGGCACGAATCCTTTACCGCTGCCATTGCATTCGACGTTCTTCTTACTTTCGCCTAATTTCCCGTCGAGCACCTGCATGCGGTCGGCTATTTCGGAGACTAGTCTGTTGCTTTTGTCCACCAATCTGGCGAACTCGTCCATCTTCCTCAGCTGGTCGTCGTTGCGCGTTCGCAGTAGTTTCAAATGGACGCAGAGCGGCAAGGCCACCAGATGCTGCGTCTCCTTCTGCAACGGCAACGCGAACACGTGTTCCTCTTCGTAAATGGACAGTAATCTAAGTTCTGGCACAAAATGACTGGGAGTTTTCAGACCTGCAGGTGCGACGCCGTGCACCAGGCGTACCGTCAATGGCATCCTTTTGGTCAGTAAGTTCTTGGCGGTATGGACGCCGCTGATGTTGTCCTCACGAGCCAAAGCGGAGAACTTGCCCCGTTGGTCGAACCCTAATAGAATCATATCACCGCGGGTATCGAGGCACTTCAAGTATCGCCCTTTGTTAAGGACAATCTCACCGGACGGGACTAGTATTTCACCGGCTTGAATGGTGCGCGGTCCTTCAGGTACCACCGCACCGTTGCTGCTATCTAAGAGATCACTTTTCGCCTGAATACCCCGAATTGTTTCGCGCACCAGACACCCTTCCTCCATTCGTCTTCGAGCCAACTCCGCCACGCTTTCGATGCATTTCACGGAGCGACCTTCTTCGCTTAGCAATTCGAAGTATCCGGGATATGAGTCGGGGATGACCAGTCTTGGGCCGACGTGTACCAATCTTTTGCCTTCTTTCTCTTTGATTTTCACTGCCTGCGCCAGGATCTTCTGCCGTTTGCCTGCCGAGACTAGGAGTGCGGTACTCTGCAGTCCTGGACTGGGCAATGTGGGCACTCCTAAGCCGCTGTATTGACCTTTTATGATTTTAACGACGGCTGGCAGACGATGTTTTGACACGAATTCCCGTAGGTAATTGCCTTCGTCGGCCCATCGAGCCGCTGCCACCGTTATCTGTGCGTCCGTCGCCGCCATTGTCCATCCGTTAGATTAGATAGTGACCATTTCTGTAACAGCAAATTATGCAAATTCTTTAAAAAAATTATTAACAATTAGAGTAATCAATTTATTTTGTTTAAAGTACATTTTTTACGGAAATAATAGATTGGCCAACCGGAAGATTAATTCTTAACTTTATTGATTCAAAATTTCATTTTCCAAATATTTTATTTAGAGATTTTAGTTATCTGAAATTATGTATATCCTGTTCAAAAAGGAAACCTTCAAGCACATTTTTATCTAATATTATTTTTTCAAGGAGTATTGTATTAAGATTAAGTTTTTTTATTTTCTATAATAAGATATTTAAAGTATGTCACTTGAACCCGTAAAATACCGCAATTAAAATTAATTAAAAGTCGCCTTAAATAGAAAATCTTATTGCTAAGAGGGCGCAAATATTATTTTCCAATTTTTGAATTTTATGGTAAAAGAAATAGTAACAAAGAAAAGTTAAAAGAATAAGGGGACTCTGTAGAGGACGGATATTATTAAAGAGGATGCGCATTGTGTGGAGAGTGCATTTAAATGCAGGCAATTAATTAACGAAAGTCGAGCTGTTGGTGATGGTCGAATGGCCTTGGACCGGTCACACTTCTGGTCCGGCGGGTGAAAATGTAACCTTGACTCTTAGCCGAACGTGAACTCGCCTCATCATCATCATCATCATCAACAACACAACCCGAAGAGATGCACACACAACTCGACACATGCATCACACACAGAGATCAACGTTCGCACTTACACTGTACATACAGCTTCTCTTTTTTTTTATTTCTCTCTTAATGCGTAATTGCGTACCGTTTTTCCCAAAATACGCACTTTCTATTTCACCCCAAAAAAACATTTTGTAACAATACAAAAATGAAGCAAATCCGGTCTTCAGTTGTCCGAAATTGCCCATAACGAAATGTTAATTAGCATCCTTTTTGTATAGGAACATGTGTTGATTCTGTACACGGAAAAAGTGTACAAAAGCGTGAAAAGTATGTCGCGGTAATTCGGAGGACTTGCACTAATGACCCTCCCGTGCGTACCATCGATGGCACGCTTAATTAGTCGGGCAGTTCCGTTCGAAACTAATTTCTGCTAATTGTTATTTAGCACTTCGCTCTTAGCCGCCGTAAATGCGTTTGAACTAGATAAATTCTTAAAATCGTTAACACCCAACTGTTCACATATACAGAGGCTCTCTGTATGGACGCCGAGTACCGTTCACTTTAGCCAATTTGTGCTAATTACTTATAACTAAATTAGCCAATGCATTTCGCCAATGCGTAGTGAATTCGCTTTTTCATGACACGACTACTGACTGGCTCTTGATTGTCTTAGCGGTCGTTAGGATGCATTACGAGACATTTATATATTGGGTCGACGAACTATATGCTAGATTTAATGAGTGCCGAACAATGCTTACTTTGTCATATCGAATTATTTATCATTTTCTTCAATTAGGCAGAAAGGTTTTAAAAGAAACCACGTCATCTGATTTACTTTCCTAAAGGTAATTCTTTGGTTTATGGGCACTGTATAACGTTTACATAAATCATGTCCTGAGTCATCGTTTTGTATTTGTATTTAATTAATGCTTTATTTAAATATTTGAAGTTTAAAATTATATATAGGTTTTTGAACTTTTCTTTGTTTCTTTCAGTCTATTGAATTAGAGGCTAGAAATATTATATTTTGTGATACTAGGTCGGGAAGTTGGATTTCCTGGTGTTTGTATGATATTTAACTTTGCTCATTATAAAATAAATAGTTTGCACAATAAAGCAATCGCAGTGTTTCTAAAGTCAAATTATGAATACATTTTTGTGGGCCATTAGAACCGGTGACTATAGTTTTCTGATAGCATTAATTGTTAATGTTTTCTGGGCCAAAATTAGAAGAGAATTTTACAAACTTTTTAATTTTCCTTCAAAAAAAAGGTAGATGACTTAAATAATAATTGCTAGAGCTTTTACTATTCCTTGTAATTATAAGGAAACTACAGATGATAGAAATAAACTAATATTAGATTTAATTTTAGCACACAAAAAAACTTATAAAAATTAAATAAACAGTTAAAAACCTATTTTACTGTATTTATTGTAGTAAAATTTTGATAATTTTATTGTCGATGCGGTAAATTAATGTGTAATAAACTTTTAATTAAATTTTTAATAAAATTTTCAACACATCAATTAATTTTAATTGCCTTTAATAGTTTGTTTCTAATCAGTATTAAATTAATATTAATTTAAAATTTCTAAAAAAAAAAAATACATAGTGACGAATTAACCAATTAAAAGTCTACAATTTGATTTAATAGCAATGATTTTACAGTCGATTGCAAAACGGATAATTATATTGCATGTAAAAATTTACATATAGAGGAAAGCTTTGCGAGGTCGTTGATTAAAGGAAAAAAGAGCGAGCAAACTAAACACATTACACACACCGAAAAAAAATTAATGACTTTTGACTTTGTTGTTTAATTTAGTGTATACCTATAGCAAGCAAAAGCATTTGTTGCTCGAACTGTTCGAATCATTATATCGTAACGTATAACAATTATATTTAAATAAGCGAATCCTTGGCCACAGAGTGAATACTGGATGGAAAACGCGAATTATCTTATAACGGACGAAGGTTTCGTTCTTTGGCAATGAAATTCGTCTGAAATCTAACACCTTGGCGGTTCTTTGAATAAGCGTCCCTCCATTACGAGCGTACTTTATAATTGCACTTTAATTACATTGTTTTAATTGCGCACCGCTTTTTACCAGCGGAATATATTAGAAGCTTAAGACCCATTAACGATATATGTATACAGATATATAAAGCAGATGGATAGATTTACAAGAAGAGATTAGAGATGTTGGTCAATTGCAAAGACTAATTGGATAATTTTCGACCTAGTTATGGAAAATTCAGTTGGCCTGCAGTTAACCTCTTCGCATTAATGGAGTATGTGTATGTATACGATGCTGAGGATGGTGAAAAAAGTCTTCGTGTTCGACTTTACACAGGTCATCGATGTATTTTGTTGTTAGGTTCTTGTTGTTGGTATGTAATCTTATTATTTCTGCACGCGCCCATACTACCAACTAAATAACAGCACATGTAGCGGAGGCCAAAGGTGACGATGGCCCATATTGTTTCTCATATACTTCGCGAGACATTAGTTATTAACATTTATTATTGGATATTAACAAAGCTTTATTTTCGCTTTAAAATCCGCTAAGATTTACTATTGAAAAGTTATGTCTTCTACAAGGAATTTCATTATTCTTCACTTCCTTCAATTATTTTTTTAATTTAATTTTATGTGTTTTTTAAGCTGCGAATACTTATTTTTTATTTAATAATAATGTGTTAAATTATTTACTCTATCAGTTTGTCAAAATGGTCGAATGCAGAATAAAGCAAAAACAATATTTAAATTGTAATTTTTTACAAGTATGGAATGTTTCATTTCAATTTGGTGATTTTCAAATTTTGGTAAAACTTTTTTAACATTAAAAAAATGTTGTTTTTTTTGAAAAAAAAAGGAAATAATGCCATCGTATAGAGTAATAAATTATCTATATTTCATTTAAATAGAAGATTAGAATTGAAATTAGAAGATACAAGGTGACGAAGTTGAAAATTATTTTAAATATTGAAAAAAAATGGTTTAGAACATCATAACTTTCCTTAAAAATAAGTTTTATCATTATTTTTCAGCCTCTAATAAAGCAACTATTCCTCTTATGAATTACATATTAAAATTGGAAATATTTTTAATTTTTTTAAATTTTCTTAATGATATAAAGCAAGTGTGGGAAAATCTCATTTTTGAAAAAGAAAAAGTCCATTAGCCTTTTCCTGAAGAACTAAATGAGCAATGAAATAATTTTATTTATATAAAATTTTTCATTCGTCATCATGTTCAAGTGTGGAAAGTTTAATCTAAATTAAATAAGTTTAAAGTGTGGGCAAAAATTTGGATCGAAGGCTCATTATAAAGCTAACTCTGACTTTAATTAATTTTTTTCTTATTAAAAATATTATTGAAAATTTTAGTTGTGTTTTCTTCTTCTTTCTTTCTTTCTCTAAGTATTGTTTCTTTCCTTTTTTCTATATTTTTCATTTAATTTCTGTATTTTTCACTTAAAAACCATTGAATTATAAAATATATTAAAATTTTAACGGCATATTTATTGAGAGACCGTTTGGCCATTGACACTTTAGGCTTTTCCAGCATTTCTTAATTTAATGGTTTTTTTAATGACTAAAATACTTATATGCTAATTAAAAAAAGTAAGGAAATGCACAAAATTTTACTGAATACCACCAGAAGAAAAAAAAAACAATTAGAAAAATTATTACTTCAAATGAAAATCCCGTAAGTAAATATGAAATTACAATAAAATTAAATTTCTTTCCTTGCGAATTGCTGCAGTCTGCAGCCTAACTGTTAAAATTGCTCAGCAGAGGTATTATAAATATTTAAACAATTAGGAAAAATAAGCAATGTACTCGTAGGTATGGGTACTGTGCGTATTACCAACACTTTGTACATTAAATTGAATAGTTTATTATATTGCAACTTATGTGTATAATTTGCAGGAAAAATTTGGTTATTAAAATTTTATCATTTTGTATGTAGTGGAGGCTGAGCGGTACTTAACAGATATTAAGTGTAATTGTTTGCACATAAACTATAAGAAAATCACATAGTTAGTAGTTTATTGGCGAAACCGCATTACGGATTAGAGGTGTTCACCTCTTTCACCTCTCTAACCTTCTGCTTAATATTCATAAGCCATCCATCTGCAGATAGCCTTATTACTGCTAATGACTTTCGGCCACTTTGGCTCTCTGTGCGTGCACTCTGCACCAACACCAACACCAACAAATAGATTGTTATTAGTATTTATAGTAGATATATAAATATATATATATATTGTAGATGTAGATTGCGGATGGATGGTACGAAAGGAAAGAATAAAGGATGGAAAGACAACACACACGTACAGGTACCGTTAGCCAGTTATTATTTGTTGCTAAATCATTGTGTCCGTCATTTATTTTCTCCTCGATATATGAGTAGATGTGTGTACTTGTGTGTGTGTGTGTGTGTGTGTGCGCGTGTTGTGGATTTTATTATATATTAGGTACCTATGAATACAATATACATATATTGGCACCGAGCACCGAGACCAAATTCGTTATTATACGCGCGTATTTTGTTTTTTTTTTCTCTACCTTCTTTCCCGACAAAGTTCCATGCGGCAAATGTCATTACCGTTATCAACTCTATCACGCGAAGAGACCGGAAATGCGTTGGATAAAAGCGCCGCACTGTGTCTAGTGTATATGTACATCGGCAGAATTCCAATATACAACTTTTATGTGCACTACAGATAATATTATAATGTTGGCCGGAAATGCTGTTGTTGTGGCTTTTACATAAGTTGTTGGTGTTCGCAAAGTGCTGCTGATTTCGTACCTGGTGGTACTTTATCGCTTATTCGAAAACACCTTCTTCGGTTATGCTAAGCTGATTTCATTTTACAGCCCTTATTTGTTTGTTTAGAGGTTCGCCAGAAGCGAGTTACGTGTTTGACACAATTCCGCCTGTGCTTTATTTTCTTGCACTGGTTTCCGTATAAGTTTGTAATTGTTTGCGAATCATTGAAATGTTTAAAATTTCTACAATATTTTCAGGTAATTGACTTTAACTGTTTTTAGTTGTATTTTTTTTTTTTTCATAAAAGGCTAGAAAAACAAAGTTGATAAAAAATTAGCACTTAGTGAAATACTCTAAAAATCAATTAGTTAATCCCTTAAATTTACTACGAAATTGTCAAAATTGGTCCTAAATTAAAGAAGTTAAAATGTTAAATAAAAATTATGTTAAAAAATTTAATAAAGCAAAAAAAGAAAACAAAACAATTTAAAAAAATAATTGCTGGAAAAAGCCAACCAAAATCTTTACAAAAAATGTCCAAACGAAACTTTGTTTTTAAATATTTTTAAAAGTTTCAACTTCGAGGATTTTCAACTTTCCTTGAGCACAAAACCTGATTTGGGTCGATAGTTCATTGTAATTTTATTGTGATAAATACGATTTTAATTAAAAATTTGTTAAGAGTATCTGAGATTTTTTTATTTTATCTTATTCATTTGTTCATCTGCAATAATGATTGGCACAAATTTACATTTATAATATTATAAAAATTTGAAAAATTTGATACCAATTTAAATGAACTTTAAATGTGACTGTTTACAAAGCTATTATAAAATTTATTATTTTACATATTATAAAGAAAGTCTCTTCGCATTATAAAGAAAGTTTTTCGATTACCTACAATAAATTAATAATTGGACAAAAAGTTCCTTTAAATATTATTTTTTAATTAACTAATAATTTTCTCATGTTAATTTAAAACAAAAATGTTATTTGTATATGTTAATTATTTTTTAACTAGTTAGTGCCAATAGAAACAAAACAATATTAAAACGAACTGTAAAAAAACTGTTTTCCTTTTAAATTTTAATGACAAAACAATAATTTTTAATTTAAACAAGCAAGAAAAGATAAACACTTAACTGCTACTTAAATAAAAATTTAAATGGCCAAAACATAAAACTTGTGTTATCGGAAAGGAAAAAAGTAACTTTTTTTTATTACTAAACATTTAAATTATACTTAAGTAAATAAGTATTTCCTCCCTTTTAACGTTTTTCCATTCCCATTATTAATATTATTGCCATTATTAGCATACCGTTTGCATTAAATAAACACATCCTAAGAAAGCAACAAAAAGATGCCAATTTTCCCGGAAAATAATTTGCAAATGCTTTATATGCATTAAGAATTAAATAGCAACATTACAACAGAAACATATTGCAACGTAGGTATTAAAAGTGAAATTGTATTATTTTTTCTTTTCAAATCTCACCAAGTAGTTTCCAAGTGAAAAAAAAAATAAGTGTAATAAAGCCAGAAACTATAATGTAACCATTAGTAAAACGAATCCGTAATTAAGTATTCGAATTACCGATATTAATTGGGTGTGCCCAGATAATTGCGCAAGCATTTATAGACTAATTCATTATTGTTAGTTATTACAATTAAAAGCGCATTATTAAATTGCCCGGTAGAGCCATTCATTTAGCGTTTAGCGATTTTTATCGAAAAACCAACGCGATGCTTCCTACATTTTGTAATATTCACAAATTATTATCAGCTATCTGCTATTCCATCGCAAACATGATTAATGCATTGTTAATTATTGCTCATCTGTCTGTTTATTATTTCATCTTTAACGAGCGCACATTTTACGACTTACTTTCACTGCATGTTTGATGTACTTAGACTTTTCTCTCTCCGCGAATTACATTTAATTCTTGGCTCTTTGTTATTTCGCCAATTCTTCTTTAATTCTTTTAAAGATGTTCATTTTATTGTCTATCTATGTCGTCATTGATTTTGTGGTCGACAGCCAGTGAGCACTCAATCGAACGTTTCGCTGAAATGAATAGCCAGTGACATCAAAATGAGCGTAACGTCTTTTAAGTTTCCAAGTTTCCATCATCCACGTCTATATTATGTGTTCTATGTAGATGTGTACTACAGTAAACTAGATCTATCATTAGATGCTTCCTTTGAATCTCAAAGAGCTATGAAAGCTATATAGGCAGTATAAGAATGAAGAACTGCGTGTTGAGACTGTTCTGTATAGAGTTTGGAGTGCGTGCGTTTTCTTCTTGTTCTTATCCAGAAAGAAACGTCTCGTATTTTCATAATAATTGTTTATTAAGTTCTGTAATGTACGACTTCCTCTCTCAAACACACACTATGTGTTTCCAGGAGAACCGAATGCACTGTACAAAAACTCTGCTAGAACTGATTGTTTATCTCGAAATGTACTTTCTTATTATTACTCTATGGATCATAAAGGATAATTAGCTTTTTAAGTAATTTTTCATTTGGAAAATGCAATTTTGTACATTAAAATCCTTACTTTTCTGAAAACGCGTTTAAGTAACTCAAATGATACAAAAATGATTTCTTTATCGTCCACATTTCTTTTTTTATAATTACAAGAAGTAATAATATATCTTCCAATTTTGCTCACAGAAGTTTTTTGCATTGTTATTGAAATTTTACTTAAAAAAAAGCTCAATCTGTAGAATTCCTCCAAATCTGATTCAGAAAAGTTTCTTCATTACTTCGGTAATAAAACTAAAAGTTGTTACCAACAGCCGAGGTTTTGTACTAATTAGTAATTTGTAAAAATAAATGCATTTCGTTTTATTATATGTTAAGATCACCAAATATGTAATTTACCAAAAAAGGCCACATCAGTGCATGGGCAAAATATAATTGGCGTGTTAAAATTTATATTTACCTAAAATGGGACACGAGTAAAGGAGAATATAATTTTTGAAAAGCAATTGCAAAATTTACGAAACCACATGATTTAAATTTAAACGGTCAGCGTAACTTTTCACCAATTACTGCCGTTTAATTGCGCAAAATGGAACTTATTCCGCGAAGGGAACCTTAAAATGAAAGTCGCTAATTGAAGCTTACCGAGTAATTATTTATTTGCAAACTTGGCGGCTAGTAGAAATTGTAATATATAAAACGTAAAGCTAAAGTAATAAGTTTTTTTTTATTATTGACCTTTAGTAAAATTGGATAGACAGGAAATTAATGTGTGTTTGTGGTTTTACCAAATTAATTAAAGTAAACAAAGCCAAGCAAAAAAGAAATTTATGGATTTAGGTTTTACTTTTCTTTGTAGTCCATTTATGGAGATATGTTTTTTTTTCCTTTTTTTAAATATTCAATTAAATTATTTTTTTGAAAGAATAAAAATTAAGTAGATTTGTGACTGAATAAGTAATTCAATTAAATTTATTTGAATTATGAAATTGATGTAAATTGGAAAAGTAAAGTGTTTAAAGCGCTGTTGGTTGATTGATCGAATCAGGACTTTTTACGTAACACAATTATAACAGACGCGTTTTATGAAATCTCAAGCAACGAGATATGTAAGGATTATAACAATATAATAATATAGACAAAGTGTAGCAACTTTCAATGTCACTCATGTTCTCTTTTTGCTTTGTACACCGTACATTTCTATGAGTACTACATGGAATAAAGACGCAAAAGACACGCCTTCGTTGTTGTACAGTTTTTCTCAATCTCTCTCTTTCTGTATAGTTACACTTTTTACGTTTGCACAATTATACAAAATGTTTTATGAATATAGACACTCCATGTACGACTATATTATAGCAAAAGAGATAAAAAGATCATTTTTTCGTCTTTGTATAGTGGTTGCACACACATATTACATGACCTATATGTAAAATCTAATTGATTTTGTTTAAGCGTTTGGCAATCGTTTAGAATACGAGTATATCTATTATCTAATTCGCGCAGCTGCCGTTTTTCTTGAATTGCAAATTGAGTTATTAGCTGCTTAGTTTATGTGATAACAATTTTAAAAGTCTGTCCGCGGACTACCAGTACAATCATTAATTATTTACAAAGTAATACAAAGTAAAAGTATAAAGTTGCTTGTAGTAAAAAATTGGATATGAATTGTTCAAAAGTGTTCCGTGGTAACAAACCGAAAGATTAATTGTCTTTTCTACTGTATTAATTAGAACTTTTTTTTTGTTAAGAAAAATGCAACAAATATTTGTGCATTTAAATTATAGCGATCGAAATTTAAACAATGACAAGGTTTTTCAATTTTGTCTTTGACATATTTGTGTCGTTCTAAATAGTTTTGCGTTTTATTCCAGTTTAATAAATTACTGGAATACTTACCTTAATTAAATGAGGACGCTTTTAATATGTTTTCAGAATAATGAAAGTTAATTTAAATCGTTTATTTTTCAACTGAGTTTTTTTTTTTAATTTCCTGTTTTCATTTTTTGCAAAAATAGAATTTTTTTATATCCTTTTTAAAAGTTGTTTTATAATGAATTATTAATTAATAATTACTTATTACTTTACATTTCCGATTAAATAGTAAATAATTTATAAGTTCAGTTTAAGTAATCAAAGCTTTTCAATGATAAAATCTAAATATGAATTATTTTATTGCACAATTTAATAATTGCATAAATAATTTCCTATAGTATAACAACAATACCGCGATTCAAGTGGGTTTTGAATAATGTAAATTGTAAATGAAAGAGCAAGTATTTAATTAGACTTTAGACAAATATTATACATTTATAGAAATTAAATAAATCATGAACTGTTAGATTTTCAAATTTCTAACGACCGAAAGCAATTAATAGTTTCCCACGGCTCAACCACTGAAAATGCTAATGGGCAACTAATTAATTATCTAATTTACTTAGCGTTTCTGTTTGAGAGACCTACAGCATAGTAGATTTTTCCAAAAGGAAACCGAAAAAATTGCCTTCGCTGGCAAATTGCAAATTTAAACAAAGCATCCTTTATGACCTGTACTCTGTGTGTTATGTGTATAAGAAATAAATGAATGAGTGGTACAGAGTACTCGGTGCGGAGCATACAAAGCAAAACCAAAAGCGATATATTATAAATTTTCGGATCTTAAAGCCCACATCCGCTTTTATTTGTACTTTTGTACGCTTGTACTGTCTTCCTATATGGAGATGCTTTTTTTGTTTTCCGAAGAACAAACAATAAAACAATATAATAGCGAACGGTTTTCTTTGAAAACACACCCAACGGACATAAAGTACATATGCTCGAGTCGTACACGGCGGAATATTATGTTAATCAATCATGTTCTCAAAAGTTCGGGTGCAGTTCGCAGCTGAAGAAGAAGTACAGTTAGAGACACACTCCTTGTGTGCGCATTCGATTCTTCTTCTGCTGCTTTTTTTTTCTTTTTCGTTTTGTTATCCTCTAGTTGTCTCGATGGCTATGCGATTAGAGACGCGCACA
Source organism: Holobus sp. GC000080 (assembly GCA_030556065.1). Lineage (NCBI taxonomy): Eukaryota > Metazoa > Arthropoda > Insecta > Coleoptera > Staphylinidae > Holobus > Holobus sp. GC000080. Next base: position 16,072 of record JASKGO010007133.1, on the reverse strand, counting down.
CTCCAATAAATCGAAACAATAGTTTTTCAAAATTGAGCTTTAACTTTTTTTATCTTTATGCAGCAGCTTTAGGTGTGGTCGCATACGGTAATATCACACCTCTTTGCTTACATACACACACACACACACACACACACACACACACACACGCACGTACAAATATATACAGATGCAGATACAAAAAAAAAGCAAAAAGCTATGGATTCCAGTAGCCGAGCCAAGAAATCTCTCTGCACACTTTCTAACTGTACTTTAATTATGGCAATTATACAGTTTTGATAATTTATTAATAGGCGCGCTCATTAGGGTCGCTTTGCTGTAAATTAGATTACGCTCCTACGTATGTTTTATTAAATTATTATTGCGGCTATTTAATTGCTTAGTTTTTTGCCACTTTTTTTTTTCTTAATTTAATTTATTTTTACTGATGATGAATACCGAAGGAAAATTTGGGAACTTTTATTTCGTTGGTGTGTGCGAAAAGTGAGTTTGGTGAGTTGTCCTTGTGGAAAAACCCGATCTGAAAGGGGTGTAGGAGGCGCTCCTTGATTAGTCGGGGCCTCTTAAAAGGATTAGGTACGGTGGAATGCTAATATTAATGATAAATCATAATAGAGCGCGCACACACAGAGGACCGTCACTGCAGTTTGACATGCGACCTATTATACCCCCAGTGCCGAGCGCAGTCCTTCGCCAATCGTTCCTATCTATTTATTCACTCACTCGCTTTGGTTGTTTGTGTGTCTCTTGTGTGTGCCGTATTTATTTATTTATACTTTTCTGCGTTTTATGTGGTTGTGTGAGGACTTCTTGTGGTATATAGGCGCACCCATTTTCATTACTTAACACACGACACTGTCCGTGCCATAACAATAAAAGCAAAACAGCGACTTCAAGAGGCTAATTTCTAAGTAATTTTCTTCTTTTCTTCTTTCTTTGAGGGAAATTGATTGTTTTATGATGCTTCAGTTTTTGCGGTTGGAAATTTTTAACTGTCGTTTCTTCGGTTATTAATAAAAATAAAATAATATTTCGATTAATTTTGAAGATATGGCATTTTGTAAATTTTGACTATTCGCTTAATTTCCGATCTTGCAGAAAATAAAAAAATTATAGCTTCCTTTCTAAAATAGGTAGCTTAGGGATATTTTCTGCTTTAAAGCTTTTCGGTTAAGAAATCAACAAAACTGTAGTAATGTCCTGTCTGTGGGTTGACAAAAACTTTTTCTGCATTTTTTTTTTAATTTAGTAATTCAATGATTAACCTCAGCATGTCGAGAAATAAATATCCAAATTTGGTGCTAAACAAAAGCATTTTTAATGAGCTAATAAAATAATAATAAAATCAGCAAATTTTCAAGAAAGTCAAGGATAAAATTTCCTTACACTTTTGCAAAAAATAAATACCCTAAATTTTATCTCCACTAAAAAATATATTTATAGCTCATTACTTTTAACTTTTTTTAAATCATAGACAAAAAATGTATTATCAGCAATAATAATAATTTAGTAATTAAAAGTAGAATTAATTTTTATAAATACGTAGATAAAATTGTTTGAAACAATGCGTATTTCAACATTTAAGTCAACAATAACGCAATTTTCATCTAAAATATTTATCTGTAATAACAATAATAAAAACCATCAATCAGTATATCTGATATCAATTCTTAGTAAAAACTAAAAATTCAACTTAAAAAAAATACTTCCATAATTTATGATTTATGAATGAAAGAGAAAGCTACAGAAAAAAATATGTGCATGCAAAGGGTAAACCACCCCTTTAAAAATTCCGTCATGAATGAATTTGTATATTGATTTAACATATAGGGCGCATCATTGACCTTTAAAGTTCACCTTTAAAGAAGCCTTCGACGCTTTGCTAATTACGTGCGAAAGAGGAAAAAAAACAATTACCGCGCGCGTTAAAGATGAGCGCGATCGGTACTTATTACATAAATAAACGGAATTTCGCAATTAGTTTATTTCACTAACAGACTCACTCACACAAGCACGTAGATAAAATAGTACCTATGCACGTATATTGTTCTCTGGCTGTGTTTCTTCAGTTCTTTGCAGAGTATACATTTAAATGTCACATTGAGACCTTTTATAAGCGACTTTCAGCGCCGCTTCATTCTTACACAACGACCAAACTTCGATTGCAACTGATCGTAAACACTAAACTTCCAATACAGCCAAAGTGTATAAGTAAGGCAAGTTTTTGCAAACTGTAAAAGAGTACATAGTTAGCTATTAGTAATTAAAATCGCGCGCTAACGAGTAGGAAGCGCGACTGCTCTCCATCGTTGATTAATAACGAGAGATGATGATGATGACGATAATTAGCCACCGCACGAAGATTCCGAATTGATAAGGCCAATTAATTTATCTACGTTCGATTTTTGCAACTTTTTATTTTTTCCTCTTCGTTAAATATATCTTTAATAATGTTTAATTCTCAAACCGCTTAAAAGTTTTATTAAATGTGCATAGTAGGTATATAGGAAGCGGCCGAAGAAGTTGGTTGAAGAGAAGAAGAGTGAAATACAAAGTAGGGAAGCGGCATAAACTTTCGTCGCGTCTTCCAGTTTGTTCTTCATTTGAAAAGAGAGAGAGTGTTCCGGTTTGAGTTTTATTGTTCTTCTTAAGATCGGCCTTGACACGCATGGCGTACGCGTAAGCTACTTAATTAGTCGCCCGCTTTGCTTATCAGAAAGAGAGAGAGAGAGAGAGGAGGATTCAATGATGCTGATGCTGCTGTTACTGCTGCTGCTGCATTTTTCTAAATTGGTCTACGATGGTGACCGGTCGACTCTTCGCGCATTAGAGAAGTGAAAGGATTTAATTTCTGATTTTATCATTTTTCTATCTGCTGTTGCTGCTTGTGCTGCTGCTGCTGCTTGATTGCCAAAGGAAAATAATAACGATCGGGAAAGTGCTAATCATGTGATTATTATTGTTATAGTCTTGAACTACAAGCTTGTTTTAATTAGATTATATCAGCAGCAGTTTATTGTAATGCAAAAAAAAAATACATTATTAAACGGTACTCTTTTATTCTCGTCTTTCTTTCTTAGGAAATTTAATTAGTAATTTAAATGCTAAAAAATGTTCAATGAAAAAATTGCAATACTCACATTTAAAAAAAAAAATTGAAGTTATTAAAAAAACTAGCACTGATTAATCCGCAAAATTAACTTATATTGCACAGATGAAAGTTCATCAACTAACAAACTATACATTCAACAGAAAGCAAATATATAACGTCCAGATAAATTACGATAAAAATCCTTGATCAAACTATACACCCACAATTTGCAAAATGACAATGAGATTCCTATTCAATTGTGATCGCAACATAAAAAAAAAAGAAAAAAAAATTAGATATAAAGCGAAACATTTCCAAGCTCTACGTCCGATTCCATTATCTGATCGGATGATCTGATAAACTTTTATAATATTGCGCGCTATACATTTTTAATTTATTGTCAGTATTGTAGTATTTGCTGATAAAAAAGGATCCAGATGATTTCCAGGTGCAAATCCAATTACAAAGTTTGCCCAATTAATTTTAGCTTTCAGCTCAGCTCAGGAGGTGCTTCGAATAAATAAATTTATTTTAAAGGAAATAAAGTGCAAGTATGGGCAAGTGCGTTTTGTGCATGTTGTCTCTAACTCTTCTTCTTCTTCTTCTTCTGCTTCTTCTGACCATATATCAAGACTAAAAATCTCCAAGAGTATTGGCCAATAACCTCGACCTCGGCCCCGGACACTACACTGCACTTACTTACTTACTTCTTGACTTTCTTATATACTTGTCCAACTACGCAACTATACTAACCACTCATTTTATATAGGGTCTTTCAATTTTTTTCCATCTTTTTTGGTTTTTCTAAAGGGGTTTTGTATCAGTTTTTAAAGTCAGGAGAAATCATGTACTTCGCGAGTGATTTTCGGTTTAATGGAATTTTCATTATCTGTTTCCGTTGTTTTATTGATTCTTTTTTTTTTAATTTTTGGGTTTTTAGTTGAATCAGATGAATTAATCATTCAAGTTAGGATTAAAAAATAATAATCATTTAACTACTTGAAATTTTCTAGAAATTGTATAAAGGTTTTTCCGAATTTTTTTTATTAAATTTTCATAGATTGAATTGTTCCAAAGTTTAAAGTTAGGTCAGTGATTTTTGCCTTTATCTTTTTAAAAAGTAATCTGATATTATTCATTTCTCGTATTGTAAGTATGATAATAGTAATTTGTTATTATTATCATTATAATGTTTTAATTTCTCTACGAGATTTAACGAGAATCAAATAGTGTTTTAATTAAATCGTCGATATTTCCATTAAAATTCCATTTTTCTTCTTTTAATTCTTCTAATCTCAATGCTAACGAGAAACTTTCTTACGTCAAAAGAAAAAACTATAAAAAATAATTTTTAAACTGAAAAAAAAAAAGATTTTTTACTATTGCAGTTTTGCTATTATCTTTTTGTAAAAATGTTTGCATTATACATAAATAAGTGTCAACGAAAAATGTTTTAGACAAAAGTGACCTTAGGAATCAAAAACAAAAACAAAATGAAAATATTTACTTTGCCATTTAAAAATCAACAGTTATCATTTCCGATTAAATCCGAACTAGTAAAAAATTAAATTTATATTATTCATTCCGAAAATATGTTCCTTATAAATGTTTTTTAGATATATATAAATTAGATGGTAAATAAACAAATGAAAAAAAAAACGAATAAAGTTAAAAAATATATTTTAAATTGTAACTTTTAACGAAGAGACAAAAATTTACATTGACCTAGAGAAAAAGAAGACGAACCGAAAAATCGAATCGAATCAAATGTAGAGTAAACACAACTATTGAAATGAAGAAAAAAAAAACCGCAGCAAAAGAAAGTTTACCTGGATTTGCATGAATAAGTTCGAAAAATCATTTTGCACATAAAAGTTTTATTGTCATCAGCAATGCATACACTTTATAATGAAAATCATAAATCAATCTTCACTTTGAAAAAGAGAAACCTCTCTTATGAAATTTATGGGTTTTGCTTTTCTGTATCACAAACACCGCGCACTCACAGTCACAGTGCACACCAACATACTCACATAAAACGCACATTGAAAATTATAAATTACCATAAACGTCAAAAGGGTTTTAATTTATATTCAGAGTCCGATGGTCTTTTGCTATATTTACATACACCCTTTAAACGTCTCATTTTTCGTGTAATTAAATTATTAATTTAACATTTCATTAGAAATAAAATGAATTTGTTGCAATTATTTTAATTAGGTTGCTCCATTAGCTTAAAAATTATGTAAATAAATAATTAGAATGGACATACAGTGTGTTCCATTTAGGTAACATTAGTAACATGAAGAATTGCAAGAATGTAAAAAATAATTTGCGATTTGCGAAATTTGCAACATAATTATTAGTGAAATTTTTCGCTAAAGAAAAAAATAAAAATATGTCCTAATGGATTTTTTATAGCTAATTTCGCAATTGCTATTAATTAGTGTCATTGTTTTTGGCTGGTTTGTTTGTAGTAAAAACAAGCTTTTAAAAATTCATTTAAGTGAATAGTTATTAATGGTGACTTTTTTGGGAAGAACATTTAACGGAATTTTTCGAATATTTTAGTAATGAAAATTTAATAAACCGTTATTGTCGTTTATTTATGTTCGTGTTGCCAATTACGATGTTTGAGTAATTGTTTATACAAACAAGTTTCCTTATTTTAAAATTTTAATTGTTATTTGCCTTTTTTGCAAAAACCTTTAAACTGTTTAGTCATTACATTGGATTCCAATATCGTCTTTGCTATTTTATATTCCTTTTTTTTAATTTTATTCTTATTTTATTTTTATTTATTTTTTATTTAACATATGTTTTAATTACTACTAATTATTATTTTTTATTACAACAAACAATTAATATTTTGTACATACTACAGATAGATAGGAACAATGACTAAGCCCCTGCTTTTAATAAGAACAATAAATAATAGTTGCGCTCCATTTACTTTCCTTCGAGTGTTGTGAGTTACATTATTTTATAATATTTAGATTTTATGCACATTTTTTGCATTCGCCATTAGCCTACACGCAGCTTATACGTACAAAGTATTAGGTATTATTTTATTTGCGATTGCTTGTAATTGCTCTTTCGCTATTTAAATGAGTGCGCATAATAATTAAGGACAATTTATCACCTATTGCAATTATTCAATTTTAACTTTAACTAAATATTAGCATAGCATTTCGTTGCGTTCGGGAAAATTAATGAATGTTGCTTTAATTAATAGTACCCTGTATAATATTCTAATGTAGACATTTATTCAAAAGCAGCTTATTAGCAGTTACTGGCGGCCATTAAAATAATGCGACTATTAAAATTCGCACTTGATTATGGAATTGCAGACTTTGAGTTTATGTAGTTAATACTCGTATAGGCAGTAAGAACGATATAAAATTTCCCCTTTGTTCTGTTCCTTGAAGAGATTTATTGCTTCCAATTATTGACTGCAATCGATTAGTCATTTAATGAATGCATTAGTCGTCGGATTTTGATCCTTATTCTTTGCAATTTGAATTTCGTTTTTTTTTTTACGAAAATTTCACTTTTATGTTGTTGTGTTGTAACGTTGATTAATTAACCACATCCTCTTGGTAATAACAACCCTTTGAAATTTGAAAAGTCATATGCAATATGTAAAATGTAAAAAAATAAATCACCACATCATGGTGGCAGGTAATGGGTATAATACACAACCGGAAATTGTAACATTAAAAAAGCCTCCCCCGCATAAAAAAGTTTTAACGAAAAAAATATGCTAATGTTTGTATCAAAACCATAATGTTTGATGTGTGTATGCTATTCAAAAAGGCAGATGCTTCCATTAATCAATCGATAATGGTTGTTAGACATCCGCAGCAGTAACACTAGAAGTCTCATTAAACATGACCGATCAAATATTTAAAGACAAATTTACTTAGCACGGCCACTTAGTAGGCGGCTGAAAGTTTCCCAAGAAAATAATGCTAATATGGACAACTACTGCGTCTCTCTTCTCTTTAGGAAATTTCATTTCTCCTCTTTTGTACGTATACGGTTTTGAAGAGCGCCAAAGCACCAAAGGTACAATACATGTTTCAAAGAGAGGCAAAGAAGTGAGTGAGTGCACTTTGGTTTTCGTTCGTCGTTCTGTTCAGGTCTTCCACTCGCAGCTGAGTCCAACCTTGAATTTTAATCACAAGTCTTTCTTTACATGGTCGCCTGTAAGCGAATGTACATGTATATTGTGTGTCTGTGTAAAATGTACGTACGTATCTCTATTTGTATGTGTGTGTGTTTGTGTGTGTGTTAAGTTCAAGAGAAGAAGACTTTCGGTTGGATTTGGATTCAGCGCTTCGAAATTGCCGTGTAATTGTTCCGGGGGGGCGCCCCTATTACGTAAAACATGTGCCGCCGTTCACCTGGCACCCACCGATTCGCGTCAATTACGCGATCGGAAGAAATTTCGCGATAATTGCCGATATAGGTTTCGATGTGCGGAAGAAGCAGCAAAGCAGCGGAGCAACAGTAGCTAGCAGAAGAGGACAGTTGGGGCGCACATTACTAAATAAATATATGCATTATGTGTGTGCAGTATATACGTTGGTACCTACTGATGGTATAAAACAGCATTGGTGCTGTGGACGGATTGGTTCTTCTGTATAATAACTGCTGCAAGAAGCAGGTGGAGTTCGTTGAACTGACAACGCGGGCGCGACTGGACATGGACATCACCTTCACCGAGAGCAACGCGTTATTACTACGCTGCTCCTGCTGCTGCTGCTGCTGCTCCTGCTCCTGCTCCTGCTCCTGCTTCTGCTCTCTTCTTGACCCCAACGATTATCTACTCTTTTTTTAAATTATTTTTAAATACATTTGTGTCAAAATAAATGTCTTCAGGGGGAAAGGCAACTTTTTTGTCTGCGGAGGTTTCGAGGGCATTGTGTGTGTGGACGGATGGGCCCAGTTCTCGAAAGCCGAGGGATTTCCAGGAACGCAAAAGAATGCCGCTCTTCGAATACACGAATTCGGATTGTTTTCTTTTGAATCATCCGCGGTTTTCGTCTGCTGCCCTCGTCGTCGCTTCTTCAACGATTCCGACTAATTTATGCAAAATATTTGCGCTTCTTGGAAGCGCCATTAATTTTCTCTTTGTGCCGACAGAATTTTAACATTTTAATCATTTTTTTTACTTTTTCTTAATTGTGAAAGTAAAAGTTAAGTCTAACGATGTTTTAAAAGCGACCACCTTTCTTACAACAACAAAAAAAACTATATAAAAAATTAATTCAACAGCTGTCTGCATAATTACAAATCTCAAAATTAATTTTTATTTTTAAAGAGCCAAAGAGAGAATTCAAGATTTGAAAATTCCTTCAAGCGCATTGTTGTCCATTCGAAATAGAGTCCATTGTTCTTTTTGCGTCAGATCGACCGCCCCCAACGACTTGTAGAACTCTTTAGCAGGATTCCACGCCAAAACATGGAAATCCATTCGACTTTTTGCATTGTACGCCACTTGGGCCACCTTTAAAAACAACTCTTTGCCAATTCCGCTTCTTCGGTAGCTTGGCCGCACGTAAATGTCCTCCAGGAAAACCGCTTTTCCGGTCCAAGTGCTGTAGTTGTAGAAATACAGGGCGTAGCCTACAATTTCCTCTGCTTCTGCTACGAAACATTCGAAGAACGGACGACCACCCCCAAAACCGTCTTGTTCTAATGTCCGATAATCGATTCGAACTTGGTCTTCCATTTTTTCAAATGCGGCTAGTTCCTATTTTATATCGTTTTTTGTTAATTTATTATTTATTAATGGTTTATTGTGTTTTTATGGTAATTGGACTTACTTTAATTAAGTCCATAACTTGGGGCATGTCTTCTTTTAATGCTTTTCGTATATTCATTATGCTTCATGGGAACTATTCGATTCACTTTGGTTATTAATACTGATGAATCTATAAATTTGTGTAATGAAAGTACGCGAGTTTCGTTGATTATATTTTATCATTGTTTAACTTTTTGTAGTCCAAGGTTGAAGTTTATAGAGGATGTTACAAAATTTAATTTGCGTTGATATGTTATTATTAAATGATTTCATAAGGTATTTCTTTTATTTAAAATTGTCGGAGTGTGGATGTTTTATTTACTTTGCATTTTTTATTTATTTAATGCTGCTGGTTATTTTAACTATTATTTTTAATTTAATTCATAAGAAAATATAAACAATTTAATATTTTTGTTTATTTTAAAAATAAAACAATTTTTATTCAAGGTGGTAGTTATGATGGGATTTTTTAATTTTTAGGTGAACGATTATTTAATCGTTTAATTAATTAATTATTATTTTCATTAATCTGCTTTTAAAATCATTTTTGGTGATTGCCTTTATTGTTTTTTTTTTTATATATTATATTCAAATTTGAAATCCCTATTTATGCAGTCTGTTAATCATTAAATAATTAATTTAAATAATTAATTATCGGTTTTTGTGCCTCAAATAATTTTTAATAGAGCGTTTCAAAAATCAATACCAAAGCTTAAAACTTATAAACTAATGTTTCACATATGGAAATTTCCACTTACTACAGCTTATTGTACAATTAAATTTTAATTATTTAATAACCATTTCGATGGCTACTCAATTATTTTATGTGCTTAAATAATTAATTTCCACTTCTGTGCCTCAAATTTCCTTGAACATAGGGTTTCAGAAATCAATACCGCAACTAGAACTCAAAGGATTCACAAAAGACAATACGTCACTTAATACTTCAAATTGCAAAATAACAGTGCAGTTTTTATTGTAAAATTGTGCAAAAATAATTTATTTTGAAAGTGAAGATTCCGAAAAAGGAAAATAGTAATGAGCGCGTTCCGTCAGATGGCGCAGCGCAACCGCAATACGCACAGTCGTCACAGTGGCTTTTTCAATTAATTAAACATAACAGAAAATTCACTTTGATTGCGATTATAATTATCGGTGTGAGCGCACTAATTATTATCAGTAGCAGTAGTAGTAGCAGCTCGCTTTGCACACTAACTTACTTATTTGTTCATTTGTGTTTTCTGTAACCTGGTTTCGCACATTATTGCGCCTTATAGATGACTGACTTAATAATAATTAAAGTGCGCGCAAGATTAGAAATCCAATTCGATACACACAGCACACACACCACACACAAACAAACAGAGAGACACTGATATAATCTATCGGAAAAAAGCGCGCACACAAAAAAAAACACTGCCTTCGACTAAATTAAGTCATTAGACTTTAGAGAGTTATAATAATTTTATTTCGCCGCGATTAGTTAGTTGTGCGACAAAAGAAAAACATGTGAAAGTCAATTATGCTTTAAATTTAAAAAAAATAATTGTTTAATGCTTTTTATAATCAAAAACAAAAACAAAATTAAAATGACATTTTTCACGTTATGAAACTACTTTCGATGTGTTTTCCATTAAGTTTTATCGCCGCGCTTTTGTGGAAACACAGGAAAAAGTTTATTTTTAACATGACGTGTTCGGAGCGTATTAGTAGCAGACACCCCTGAAAAGCGCGCAATTTCCACCCCCAAGTGAATTTTCCACCGACAATCGCGGAAACGATTTCGATGTCACTGTGTCACAATTTCCATCTGTGACTCACCGAAAAAATAAATCTTTTCGAATATACTACACGTTTTATATAGCGGTCGTCTTTCCAAAAATTCTTGCAAATCCAATGTACTGTTACAAAGTTTGGGAACTTTGGCAACATAAAAAAAAATCGCACGTTTTCTTTTCGGCAATTACTATACGGCCGAACCGATAATAATTTGCAAAGATGGCAACAGCAGCTTTTAAAGAGATCCAAACTCTTCGCTCTTACCTTGTTTGTGTGCACCTATATGCAACTCTTATAGTATTGCTTGCTGGTTGCTGCTTCTTTCTCTCTGAAGGACTTGTTGGTCGTTTTTCGAATTCAGCAGCAGCTACACAGCCGCAGCGTATGTGTTGTACAACTTTGGCAAAAGTTTGCGTAGTATAATCCACAAGGGGGTTGGTTGATTCGCAAGGCACTCAGTGTACGCACTTTCAGACTGTTTACTTCGCGGCTTTACAATTGCGACACGCGATTAATTAATTAATTAATAATCATGATGAACGACAGCGTTAATGTGTTGGTAGTTTGTGTTGTTTGTGTGTAGTTTGCTGGACGACGAAACCGTGCTGGAACTACAACGTCGGTCGATCGTCGCGCAGTTTATGGCCAAAGCTAAAGAACTCGTCCTGCCGGTACTCTCTGCTTGCTGCTTGTTGCTGCTGCTGCTGGCTGCATTCGACGGACGCTCCCACCAACAACCACCGCGCGGCAATAGCTACACACACCAAACACAATCCGCTCGATTCATTCGAATTTGGCGCCTGCCAGTCCGTTGCCTGGCAACCGTTTATGTTTAACGGTTTTTTCCGGTCGCGCCTCCCTAGCTAGGTGCTGCGACGGGCCGACGGGTCAATATTCGTCCTGCTTTTCATACCATAGCTATTGCAATATATAAGGTAGGTATGTCTAAGAAAAAAAAAAAAAAACTAATACGAGACACGTTATTAACGTCATTCAACCCTTCAAGGTGAACAAATCGCGCCCCGTTGTTTGAATGGCCCGTACGATAAAACAGGGATGGTCTATTTTCGTTCGCCCCCGATATCCAAGGGGATGATCTAATGAACGCAGTTTTATTGTGTTTACGAGGCGCGCCTAATCACTGCCAAAGCAAACAAGCGCCGTCGACATAAAAAATAATAACGTCGTTGCGATAGTAAAGTGCGCTCTAAGATGGAATTAATGAACCGACTATTTTATATGCATTGCCATTATTCTATTTGCATTGTTAGCCAGTTTTGCATCACTTTCTCCGAACGAATTCAATAAGATCGTAAATATCGGCCGCAATAAAACAACACCTTCGCATTCTGCATTTCCGCTATTATTTATTAATATACTCTCTTGCTGCGATGACAAAGAAAATTATTATATTCGTGATCTTATCGAACTCATTGTCTTAATTATACTTTTTACTTTCTCCCATAGAGAAAATAATATTGTATTGTTAATATTGCCGGATTACCGGTTCGATATTCTTGGCAAATCCAAGTTTAATTCCTAGTTTAATTTATGCAACTAAAAGTGCGCTTTTTTTGAATTTGCCGCGCTAAAAGTTGGAATCGGTGCCACTTCCGGTGGCATGCTGTTGTCCTTTACTAAGCGCTAGTTGTTTCTTTTCGCTCGGTCTCTTCCACAGTCTCTTCGCACTGTCAAAATGGCGGATCAAGTAAGTTTACCTTTATTTTCCTTATTTTTGCCATAATTTCAGTCTTTATAAGTTTTCCTTTATGTGATTTAATTAATTTTTCATTTGTAAACTATGTAATGTTCATTATTTTAAGCCCAATATGTTTTATTTCATAGTATTGGGATGTTTATTTTATAACCTCAAATACACGTGGTTTACGTTGATTTTCTGGTCTAATTTTACAGTTTTTAGTTTTTTTTTAGCTTGTGCTTGTGTTTGGCTCACAATGTTCAATTTTTTTTCAATATATATTAATGTTAAATTGCCTAATTTATAGAATGAAAGGTCATTCCAAAGGCAGCCAACAATATTTTTGAATCGCAAGAAAGGTTTGGGTGGTAAGAAACGCAAAGCGCTTCGTTACCATCGCGAAGTCGGCCTCGGCTTCAAAACACCACGAGAGGTTAGTCTGTATTGCTGAACTAATTCTGTGTTTTTTTTTTGTTTTTGCATCACCGCCACTACCACCAAATAGACTGAGAAGGCTTTCCAAAAGCAAGCCACTGTTTTTCTTAATCGCAAAGTCCTAGGTAGCAAAAAGAAGGCCTTACGGCATCACCGTAGTATAGGTCTAGGGTTTAAAACACCCAGGGAGGTAAATTATTCCTGCACTATTATATACAAATTTGGGGTTCAGGTCCACTTACTAACAAACTTTAATTTGTAATTTTAAAACAAATTGCTTTAACTATGTGGTGGCTGTTTTATTTTGTTGTTATTATATTTTAAAATTGTAAAAGTTAAATTACTAATTTGTTTTTGCAATATCTGCAGGCCATTGAGGGACATTACATTGATAAGAAGTGCCCATTCACTGGCAATGTATCAATCCGAGGCAGAATCCTTACCGGAGTCGTGCAGAAGATGAAAATGCAGCGCACGATTGTAATCAGACGTGATTACTTGCATTACATCAGGAAGTACAACCGTTTCGAGAAGAGACACCGCAACATGTCTGTGCACTTGTCGCCTTGTTTCCGGTAAGTTTTTTAATTTGTTGAGAGCAAAGTATGAATTTTAACTTGTTTTTATTTTAGGGATGTCGAAATTGGAGATGTGGTCACCATCGGTGAATGCAGACCGTTGTCCAAAACCGTTAGATTTAACGTACTCAAGGTGACCAAGGGTACAGGTTCTAAGAAAAGTTTTAAGAAGTTCTAATTATGTAATATCAAACATGTTCTTTGATAAATAAATTAAAAGAAAGAATTGGCTAAGTTGTTCTTTTTCGTAATTGCCTTTAGGCGTGTATTAATTGTAAACTGGGCTGCATAAATATTTAAAACTTTTATTTGATGAATTAAACAACAAACACAAGATTTCTTATTAAAAACAAAAAAATAATAATTAAAAACTAAGGAATAGATATTTACAATACTTTTTTTTACTAATTACGTAGTTTCTGATGTTCTGTTTGTAACAAAAATGTTTGAATTTGGATTAAAATGTCGAAAATCCACTTTTCTGGCGTTCACGTCTGGACACACCAAGGATATATTATCAGGTAGTGTTACTGTTAAATCACTCTCGGGACCAAAGGGACACCCTTCTGGACATTGTCCCTAAAAGCAAAATTACAAATGTTACTGTCTACTTCTCCATAAACTTTAAAAATCAATACTTACAATGGGATGCTCCAAATGTTTCTTATATAAACTGTTGGTATGTCTTAGCCTATTTATCAGGTTGCACTGATTAATAAGTTCATTAATGCATGACAAACATATTGTCTTTGGTAACTTATCGAATTTCTTTATCTGTAAGTAAAGCATTTCAATTGTAAATAAAATAATTAGTTCTAACTTTAAATGACCATTACCTTAATGGGCAACTGAAGAACTTTTTGGTGGAGTCCTAGGGCTCTTCCCTGTTGACTGTAAATGTGAATAACAATGGATTTGGGTTGTGAGCACAAACGGCATATGAATCTTGATATGTTTGCTGCTTCAATGCTCCCCATGGCTGCAGATCAACCAAGCACTGGTTTTTCCCTTTTGTCGACCCACTTTTGTTCCCAAATTAATTGTTGTTTAATGATTGTTTATGTTTGTTTGCATAAATGTTATTAATTCCTATCGAAACGTCAACTTTGTCAGCTGAAAGCATTAAAATGTTACTTCACAAAGGAGGCGCTTGTTCCTTTCGGTTTGAAACCTCGCTGATGTTTGTTAATTTCCGGTATTTTTAAATTTAGAAAATAATGGATAGCATTTATTCAATTATTTAATAATTAATTTTTCAATGCATTTGATTAATTACCTCATTGGTAAGAATTAAATTATAAAATAAGTTTTTAATTGTTATTTTATAGTTTTCATTGCAATTATTTTAGTTATTTTTATAATAGGTAGGGATGATTTTCATTATTTTTATCAAGCATAATACATATAATTATAAGAGAGTATCCAAGTGTGTAAATGTATATTTGATAAAAGGAGTGTAACATATGTATTGTAAATTTAATAGTTAGTCTCGTCCTGGCTGTTGAGTTATAAAGAAGATTAATTAATAAACAGTCTGATCAACATCAAACAAACATTAACGAGTTCTTTGGGAAGTTACGTCAACCCGAAGTGGCGCCCATATTATTAAGAGGTCCTGTTAACCCGTGTTTCTCCAGAATTCTATGGAACACGCACCCGAAGTCATAGAGAAAAGAGGTCTCGTCGAGTAAAATTGCACTAATAATGTAACAAGTTTTCAATTATTTTTTAATGTTTTCTATTGCATTACTGCAATTATTTTATTACTTAGGGATGATTTTTATTATTTTTAATAAGTTTGAATTGTTTTTTTTTATTGCATTTAAGTTATTAATTAGGTTTTATATTTTTATTAATTTTAATAAGTTTTTAACTTTTTTTATTTTTCATTGCCATTCTGTTATTATTTTAATAATTAAGTTTGCCTATTGCTATTCCTTAATATTTTTTAATTATTTTTATTTAATTCAGTAATTATTGTAGTTGCTAGGGATAATTTTTATTAATTTTATATATTTGTATTCCGTTTCATTAATTAATTTAATATTTATGTATATAAATAATATTTTGCATTGGTTTAAATGTTATTTATGTTTTTATTATTTAAATTGTTGATTTGACCCTTATTTTAAGAAAATTTAATATTTAATTATTTTTTAAATAAATTTACTTGCTTTTTTAACATTTTCTAACTCTTTTTGGGTAGTTTCAGCTATATCTATTATATTAATCAGCTCTTTTCAGAGCTAACAATTGATACAAACATAAATATAAACAAACACTTTATCGAACGCTCTTTTAGCTCTTTTCTGAGCTCATAATTGCTATAAATAATATTTATAATTTTATATCAAAAGAAACACTTTATCTAATGTTGAATCTGTTTTTAAAAAAGAGAATTTAAATTTGAATTTAATTTACGTTTGTGGATCTTATCGAAGACAAACACATTTATATCGATTAAATTTCAATTTAGCTCCCCGCACTTATTTTCTCCTAATACAAACTCTAAAGCCTTCCTCCATTTTTTTGAATTCTTCGCATTCCAGTCCGAATTTTTCGAATTCTTCGCATTCCAGTCCGAATTTTTTGAATTCATCGCATTCCAGTCCGAATTTTTCGAATTCTTCAAATTTGAAATAACTACCAGTTGAATTTTCCGACTTTAATTTAAATGGGAA
>JASKGO010007127.1:0-26770 GCA_030556065.1 Holobus sp. GC000080 | reverse complement strand
TAACTTTTGAACCACTCCAGATATTTTAACAATTTAAATGCCTTTTTAAAGCTTATCTAACCTGCTTTTGATATTATTAACAGTTGTTATTTTTTAACTTTATATAATAATAAATAGGCTTATTTTAAAAATAAAACACCCTGTAAAAAATTAAATAACAGCAATATTTAAAAACTGTTCTACAGACTTCTAGGAAATTCAATTCTCTACAAATAAATAAAAAGTTTATGAAAATTAGTCTTTCACTTTTGTAGGAAAAAATCACTAATTGCTTTTTTAAGGAATTTTTAACCGATTCCGCTATATTATATGGAAAATTACCCAATTTTATACTGATAATTATTAAAAATGTGCTTTTCTGCAAAAACTAAAAGTTCAAATATGCAATAAAAATTGTCTGTAGGGAACGCGAACTCAGTCGCCATTTAAACTACATGTAAAAAAGTTAGTAACAAAATCGATTAATTCCAATTTTAAGTACTTATTCAATAAAATAAATTTTGTTTTAGCTGTAGTTTGGCAAATTACATATTATATTGCGATTACAGTGGATAAAACTTATTAAAACGGCAGTAAAAAAAGATTGTTACTATTTTTACCGCGTGTATTTTAAATGGCCGCTCAGTTCACGTTCCCTCCACTCACTTCAATGGCGGCCCTCAAAACGAACTTTTAGAAATTACTTAATAACTTTTGAACCACTCTTTTTTATTTCGGCGAGACCTACGTTTCGCTTCATAAGAAAAAGTAATTTTAATTTATTTTTTCCTAAGTTAATCAGAAATGCTTTTTTTTAATTACATTTAAAAATAATAATTTTAATATATCCATTTATACGTGACAACGATTTTATCAATTCCAACTTATTCAGAAATGACCCCAACATTTGATTTTTGAATGGCATCGAACCCATTTTTAATTTTTTTGGGTTCGTGAGTCAATTCTGAATTCTAAAATGAGTGCAAAATAATTTAATTTCTTCTTAGATAGTTGGAAATGTATTTATAAATTCTTCCCAGCCTTCTTTGATTATGTGTAAAAATGTCTAAAAATAATTATATTATTTATAAATATGAGTTAAAATATTTTTTTATAAAAAAATGATGAATTTTGTAAGTGTTTCGGAAACATTGATTAAATAATTTTGAAGTGCATTTCATTAAGTTGTTTTCGAGGCAAAAAGTTACATTCAGATTACATTTAAACTTATAATTGGTGAAAATAAAGAGGTATTATAATTATAATTGCCATTTGCAATCCAAACGTTATTGCCTGTTTATAAGACACTACTGAATAAAATTAAAAACAAAAACACGATAAGATGCAATGCTTTTACGAATAATTGGGCCCCTTCCTTTACCTAAATGGTTACCTATATCTCTACAAGTACTCTTCTTATACACATCCTCCTCCACCTCAACTGGTTTCGCCTTATAATGTAGCGATCCTCGAGCGTCGACGTCTTCAATTAACGGACTTTACTCGCACAACTTCGCTCGCCTACGAATCGTAAGATATCAGTTAAATTCGAAATTAGTAAAAATAAACTTCCTCGAATGGTTTCACACAAGAATGTCTGTGTATAAAACTTTTCCGCGTTATTTTATGTGTAAGTGTACTTCGTAGAACTTTTTTCAAATAGTCAAAAAAGTGTAAATAACAAATTGCAAATAACATAAAAAAAAGTGCAAATTAAAAAACGGTAAGCAGTATATTTGAAATATTCTTAATTAATCGCATTATTATTGATATTAGATAATTCAGTTCACTGCCGCCATTAACCCACATACCGACAATTCTTTTGTTTTCGCATGCATTAAGTACTCGGAACTGGGACCTAGTAAACTAGATGTGTTATTTTGCATGTGCAACTCAATTTCAACAACTGCATTTCAATTACTTTTATCTATCCTAAACAAATATTTCCAACTAACAGCGAAAGAACTTAGTACTGTTATCCTGCAACTTTTTTAATATAACGGACTTCAATTAATACCGTTGCTATGCCAACCAATTACTAAAAACTGAAGAAAAAATTACCAAAGCTGATTAATATACATGTAAACAAAATTTGTAAAAAAAAACCGAAAGAAATATTACGGGACTTTCAGTTTGGTAACACCCTAGTGGAATATTTAGGTCAGCGGACCCATGAGTGCGGAGTCAAGGTCATGACCTTGACCCTGCTAACGGTACCATCTACCATTCAACATATTTCTTCGCCTACCTGCTAACTAGACCATTATACAAAGCATTTTAGACAAAGCGGAACATAGGGGTTTTCCTCTTAGGGTTGCATGACTTCTTTAAATATAAATTTACATTTTTTTTTCAAAGAAGAATTAGGAAATACAAAATAAATTTTCTACCAAAGTTATTTCGGTTTTTGTTTCCACTGAGGAGGAGTAAAATAAACTGAGTTGCTGATTTGGCAAGAAGTCCCTATCATAAAGTTTGATTAATTTATGATTCTTGGTACCTTTTTAAATATGGAAGTGAAGAATTAGAAATTAGAAATTGTAGAATTTTTTCAATATTTTGCTTTGAAACTATCGAGAAGGCGAAAAAGATTAAAACTGGTTACCTCAATTTTTATTCGTCAAGAACAACTCATAAAACCGCTGAAAAAATCAATTTTCACAAAAAATACTTTCCGAACAACCAATATAAAACAAATACTTATAAATTGTAAATACAACATACAATGGATACAAAGTTTAAGCTCAAAAAAATTAAAAAAGAAAGTTAATTTAACACAAGCGAAGACGCATTATAAATATTTCTTGAATCACATTTTATAATTAAAAGAAGTCTGAACCGTATTTTTGATTTCAGATCATGGAGCTCCAATATATCGTGCTCACCATTATCAAAATCTTGATATCGGTACCAACGATGGTAATTTTTGCGCAACACGCCAATGCGGCTGCTTTGATCGGAGGACACGCTGATAACAGCAAAATTGATTCGGCCACAAATAACAGTGTGCCCGATCCGGAAAAATTGGTAGTGCCGGGATACAATTTACCTGAACGTATATTCAACAGGGGCAAACCATTCTATTTGGAGCGAGACCCGCTGACTGGTAATGTGGACTTCAATTCCAAAACGGAAATGTACGAAGAACTAGAAGAATACGAGGATGGAATTGATCGCAAAGACGGCCCGATTAATTCTGCTTCTCATCATAAATCCAGTGACATCAATCAACTGACTCCTAATTTTCATGACTTCCTCAACTTGCCCGTGAAGTATAATCCGGATAAGTACGTTTACCCATTGATATCCAGCTCTTATGCCAACACCAAAGTACAGGGCAACGTTAACAAACATCAGAACCACAAGAATTATGTTGTCACAACTTACAAACCTACATTAAGTCCAGCTTACTTTACAACCAAACAATTCCATGCCCAAAATAAAGTGATTGAATTTACTTCTACGACTGGTGGAAGTGAGAGTACTACTAAATTGAGCCCGGTCATTACCACAACCACCAAAAAACCTATGAGCTTGTTTGAACAGTTATTTGGTTCGGATTATGAAGAGACTGCCGAAACTACTGAAAGTATTGTTACAACAACCCATAGAAATGTTATGAGTGGTTCTAATATGGGCTACGAGTATGATGATGAACATCCTGCCAAAGTTTCCCAAGTTCACGAAGAATATGATTATGACTATGCCACTGAAAAAACAACTACTGCTCCTAGTAGCACAACCGTTGTTTCTAGTACTACAACTATCAGCACAACTCCAAAAATTACCACAACTACTATGATCCATTCAACTTCGCTACCGATTGGAGAAAACCACATTCACATTCCGAACTCGGCAGGCTCAACCAAAATTATAGTGACTTCTCAAAACTTGCGTGATCAACTCAACAATGAAAAGGTGGCCTCCGTCGGTTTTGTTTTACCACAAGCGCCTAGTACTAGCAATATTCGCATTGCTCCAGATCAAGACACGGTTAGTTTCGTAATGGGGAATCATCAAAATGTTGAGGGGCCTTCTGGTAGTTTTGCTGGTAGCGCCATCAAAGAAAGTCCATATGAATCCAACCCCTTCAGACCGGTTTACGATGATGGTAAAATATCAGTGAAGCCTGGAAAAGTAGTTGATGAGCCACCAGCTGAAATTGAACAAACTGATAGGAAGAAAATTGTTTTTCCAGATGACAAAGAAAATCCTACTCCTCCTATAAGTAGTACTTCGGGAGATATTTACAGTACTGATTTGTCTCCTCCACCGCCAATCAATCCAGTTCAAAAAGAAGTACTGAAATTGAACTCAAAACCAATGTTCCATCAACTTCCCAGCGAGTTGATGCCACCCAATAAGGAAAATCGTGTAAGACCTCCTTGGGATCCTAGGCCCGGTCATTTCCAAACCGGTAGACCAGAATATGTTAGGCCTCCAAGACCTCAACCGCCCCAAAAACCCGAATTGGTGTATAAACGCATTGATAATCTTCCAAACATTTTGCCGCAATTTAGACCCAATATGAATCTACCGCCGAAACATCCGAATATAAGAGTTCATCAAGGATATCATCCTCCTCCTCCTCCTCCTCCTCCTAAAAATTATGCACGTCAACCTTTACTGGAAAGACCTTCCAATAATAGGCCGATAGGATTTTTCGAAAAATACCACGAGCCTTCAAAAATTGCACCAAAAGTTGCGGAAGACCGTATCATTACCAACATTAAAGACACTCAAGAACCTTTCGGATACTTGCAAGCACCTCCAAGGGTAGTATTACAAACCAACAATAGAAGACAGGATCCAGAAACTCTTCAAATGATTCAAGCAAAATTAGATAAAAAACAATCACCAATTTTTGTGGAAAAGTCAAAGAATACCACCGGTGAAAAACCACTCTATGTGGTATACCCTGTCAATACAGCCTCTCTAAAATTGGACGCTTTATCTCAAGACAAAAAGGAATCAGTGGTAATAGGCACCAGAGCAGAATTACCGTTGCCGCCTTCCAAAATTCGCGGCACTGACTTCAAGTACGAAGTGAAGGAAAGACATGACTCTCCAATTTTAAAGCCAAAACATCCGATTCTTTCATCGGCAGCACCAAACCATCAGTACCCCCAAAAATCCGATTTCCCATATCCTTTGGAACGACCAGACCTATCAGTGTTATCGTCACCGGAAGTCATTGAGAACAAAATAACAATAGAAGAGCCTTTTTCATCTAACCAATGGAATACTATTGATGATAACGAATCAAGAATTGTAGTAGGGAAGCATCAAAATAATAATCAAATTTCTGTGACGCTCAAGACATCCTTATCAACATCTGATAGACCTATTGCGGTTGCTTATACACCCACTCAGCCAACTGAGAAATACCCAATGCCCAATTATGCTAATCTGGTGGTGCCAGAAATTCGCGACAGTGAAGTAACAGTAGGGGCGGTAATGCGGCATGAGCAAGTACCATCCAGCGGCACTGTCCACCATGTTAGCTACAAACAAGGCGAATTTCAGGCGCCTTTCCAAGCCAGTGCTCATATAGACCAAGAGCGACACGGCGTGGTGGCACAGGGTTGGGCAGTGGTTCGTGACAAAGAAGCCAAAGACGATGAGGAGGCCAGCACGCAATCAGCGCTTTCTTCTGTTGCTCAACAGGAGTTTGATATTGAAAATTTCAAGCCACAATTGGAGGGCGGTTTTAAGCCCATATACAATTTCCCCCAAGAAGACCAGGAAGACACATCCAAAGAAACTAAAACCAAAACGAAAGAAACGGAGCCCTTCGAGGAGTAAACGAACGGGTGCGGGCAATGACAAAAGCTGGTGATTGGTCCTTCTAAGGATGGGTTTTGGTTGAAATGATGCGCAAGCTGTAAACGCTTCGCAAAATACCCAAATAATTTTAATAACCAATTTATTATTTATTACTTTAATTTATTGTACTTTTATAAATTTTTTAATTAAGAAATTTTCGTTAATGTACAATGTAATAATGTACATACTTTTTTTTTAATTACAAAACAACTCCAGTGATATTTTTATTTTGTTTGTATTGCATTGGGTACCGATCACTGATGTGATTGTTTGTATTGACCCAAGGGTTGTTATGGACTTTTCATTGTTGGCATTTTCAACAACTCAACGTTTGTTTGTATGGTTTGTATTCTGATTGCATCAACGCAGTATTTTTCAACCGGCATGTGGATAACTTTAACCGCTGTAACGATTGTGGGTGGCAAGAAAATTTCATGAAATTTAAAAGAAAACATCGATGGCCGAAGTGCATCTAATCGGTGAGATAACAAGTGCCACTGATTTTAGCACGACAAATATATTCTGTAAATGGTCTTTGAAATGCGGCAAGTATCGAAATTTATCAAATTGCCTTAACGAACGAACAAAAACAAAACTCTAGGTCCTAATTGGAAAATTCTGTCGGGAAAATCGGAAGGTCAAACTTGTGTAAGCAGCAGTTTGTTTGAAAAATTTTGCCACTTTTCTTGTCCTGTTGACATTCATCTAGCAACTACTTCAATCCAAGGTACATGTTATTCATTAAGTTTACAAAACATAGCAAATAATTTCCCAAAATGTTCCCAAAAGGTTGGCCCAAGATTTACATCCAGGTTTTCCATTTGGATTGGTTAAGTCGTTGCCAACTCTTGGGTTACGGCCTCGTGACCGTTCCAACCACTCCAGGTTTGCATCAGTTGCACTGTTACACTTGGAGACCACTCGGAAGTGTGCAGGATCGATTCGTAAATTATTTTTTGGGCGGTTACAGGCAACTCAAATATCCCGATTTGATATTTTCAATCAGCGATCGATTTAAACTGGACACGGAAGCAATGGGCTCCGTGGCTTTCGATCTGAACGTAGTGATGCGAAATTTCGGAAAGTTCGCCGTGGAATATAAATAATTGACAAAACCTGATTAGAAAAATATGCGAAGTGTATTAATACTCATTGCTGCGGTGGCCCTCGTCCACGCAGACGACGTCCAAGTTAATACTACTAGTACAACGGAATCAATGACTACATTAAAATGTGAAAATGGAACTTGCAGCACTGAAGAAACCGCAGTTACCACTGCAAAACCGATTACAAACCAAACGAAGAAAGTTGGAAAATGGGACATGTTGGATATCAAAACAGAGACAGTTCCGTTTACACCTCATCAAGGATCTCTTTGCTTGTGTGACTTGATGGTAAGTTACTTTGTTTTTCTATTAGGTTTTGATTTGTTCGCCTCAAGCACATCTCCTGGCGATGGATAAGGCCGTTGTTGAAACACTGCTCCTGAGGCTGTGGTATCTGCTTTGCCCTTATTAGTTTCCAGTCCATCACTCCAGGTCCCTCTGGGGATATCAGAATAAGCTGCTGGATCCATAGGATCCAAAGCCTCAGAACCTTTCTGATGACGCCTTCGTTTTGGTTCCCTAGAATTTTCCTCCTTCTCTTCTTCTATTCTATCAATTTTTCTGCTCTCTTTTTGTACAGAGTCCTCTGAACTGGATTTCTTTTCATGTAGTTTTTTGCGAAGTTGAGCAGCTGATTCTGATTGAACAGCTTGAGGATGAGATGGTGGTAGCCAAGACACTAAATTTTTCTCCATATCCCAATAATAATAGCGCCCTATTCCGGTATCAAATTGTTCAGAACAGTTCTTGGGCAGAGGATACTTTTCTAGTAATTTCCTCATATTTTTCAAGTACCTGGGTTCAGGTGAGGACTGAATTTTCCAGTGCACTTGGCACCAAGTGGTGCAATCATGGTAAATGTTGTATTTATTAGGACAACATGAGGCCACTTTAGGTTCTCGCTCTTTTTTTGTGTCGTTACTGTTAGATTGTCCTATTGTGGGCGTTATGCCTCTTTTTGCTAAACGAGCTGCTAATGCTGCCGGTAATGGCATATTTCCTTCACTGAAATTGTAATTTTTTAAGAAAAAAATTAATTGAAAAATACATTTACGTACCTATTAATTAAATAACTAATCGATAATTCTTAAAAATAAACCCCGAATCAAGCGTAAACAGCACAAGAAACTTATTTTTATGGTTATGTCAGTTATGTTGTGATTGTTTTGGTCGGCAAGTGACGTCATTGGTCTGGCGCAAAGCAAGCTCAATTTAAAAGGCAAATTAAGTTTTTTGTTTTGGAACTTTTTCGTGTGGAAATTTATTCGCAATAAGCACTTAAATAATCACAAGTATAAATAATATAATTGAGTATGATGTAAACCAGGTTGCTGATTAGATTTTAATGCATTTTTTATCAGTTTTCAAAGTTTTTAAGTTAATTTTGTTTGGATAGGTATGCTTGGAGCTAAAAAAAATAATAACAGAAATGAGAAAAAAAAAATTTTTTAATGTTTCAAAATGATAGAACCATCATTATAAAATTTAAAAAAATTGCTGTCTGTAAACCATATACTTCATACTGTATACTATCGAAAAAACAAATCATTTTACCGCAAAAAACATAATTTCATTTAAAATGTTTATTTAGAAATATTTTTTTTTTGTTTTTAAGGAAAACTACTGCGACATAAATTGCTGTTGCGATTTGAATTGTTCAAAATCGGACAAATTATCCTTTAAGACATGCGACGCACCAAATATTGGTTCCTCGAAACCAAAAATAAACTTTTGCCAAAGCAACAAAAATGCAAGCTCTCAGGAATGGAATGAATGGTCCAACAGTTTATTTTGCATAACAAAAGTTAATTTGCCGACTTCCTATTACAAACAACCTAAAAAGGTAAAAAAGGTCCAAAAAGTTATTAGTGCACAAAAAAAATTATATTGTTTCCTTAGATTATTCGAACCTATTTTGACGCACAAAGGGAAATTTCAATAAGCCCAATATATCAGTGGTATGATGCGCACACCACTGAAGAAGTATACAATAATAATCAAACAAATATGATACAAGGAAGTACAGTTTTTCTAATTACGAATGGAACACAAGTTGAACCGTTAAGTAAGTTCACGAAACTAAAAACTAAAATTTTTAATAAATTTGCAAAAACTGGAATATTCATTTTTTGGCAGAAATTCCCTACCAATTCACCAATGGTATTTGCCGTCAAGGAAAATTATTGAAGTATTTAGAAGACGTCAATATCGAATGCGAAGGAAACTTTCAAATACTCCCGAAAAATCTCACAATCTATGTCTTATCACATCGGCAATATTTGAAAAACTTATTGGAAAACAAAGTAAGTTTATATTTATGCTATTATTTTTTTACAAATTACAAAAAATAAAAAATAATTACAGACATGTTCGAAGACTGCTTGCGTACCGTTAAACATTACAGTTTGCAACGAAACAAAAGTTTGCAACAATTTAACTGCTAAATTTGAAAGTATTTGCAGCAATCATAACTGCACCAATGTTATAACCAACGCAAATTATTACTTTTATCATAACGGTTCCGAAGGAATAAAAAAAGCACGACTTGAAATAACTTTGAAAAACCTCACAAAAGTGGAGTTTAACGAATTGCAAAGAAAGTTAACAGTGAAATTCCTTTGGCACAACCAAACATACCTTAACTACTCAACCTTTAAGAGTGGAAATCCGGGTTACTTAATGGGAAAACCGATTTTAATTGGAAAATTAATGGTGCGCAATGAAACTCACCTTACGAATGGTTCAAAAAATGCCACGAAAATTGTGCGATGGATCGAAAGAGCCCACGACAAATATGGGGAAAATTTTATGATTTTGCCGGAAAGTATTAGAGGAAAATGCGTTTTATCGCCCAATGAATTTGCAACAGTTAAATTTGGATTCAATGCGCACAAGAAATGCAACGTTGAGCAGGGATTCAAAGTGGCAAACAATGCTAGCATCGCGGATATTTGCAGGGCGTTACAAAGACGCATTTTGGCTTATTGGAACTTGGATGTGGTACCAAATAACGGCACAGTTGCAAACTTAAGTGTTGGCATTTCCGGAAACGCCAAGAAGAATAATTTGAATGATTGGAAACCATTTGTTTTCGAAAATGAAGAAAGAAATATCAGCGGTATTTCCCACAGGAATAAAACAGTGGTGGAGTGTTTTAATATTTCCAGCGGAATCAATTTTAATATTTTCCATCGGCGGGATGTAAATCTGCAGGAATCTATTGTGGCCGTCTACGTGAAGTTTTCAAAGATAACCACTTTGCAACTTTTAAAACACAGTATCAAAAGTGATTACTTTCAAATAAGTTTTCCCTTGAACAGCCAAGTACTATTCTATGATATCACTGAAGACCGTTTCCTTAAATACGTGGATCCTCCATCGCTGAGGATAAACTTACCTCATGATTTCTTCTATCCTTTTGTTAAAGTTCCAAGTGGTACTGTTCGAAAGGAAATTAGTGGTTTTGCTTGTGTTTGTACAACACTTTTCATATTATTCGTAATTTAATTTTTATTTTAAAACTAGGTTTTAGTTTTAGCATATAAAAAATATTATTTAGTATTACTTACTTTAGATTTTTTGCGTGGCAATTTAATTTCGGCCGTTGCAGCCAATTTATGTTTGCCGCTGCTATCTGAGAGTGGTTCCACACTGAATCCTTCCACAAAGGGTTTCACTAATTGTAGCACGAATTTTTCATGTTGTACATTGTCTTGGTCTAATCTTAGACGGACTGTTACCGGATCGAAAGCATGCAGAACAATATCACCGCTGCTCAGAGTTTGTTTCTGTAAAACAAAATCAAAATTTTGTATAAATAAATAAAACAGTTTAGAGTAATTTTTTTAAGTAGTAATTTGTTACCTCTTCATTGTAAGTGAAAATTTTGGAAGTGGTATCCTTCTCAGCAACGAATAAAGTACATTCCAAGCCATATTTAGGAAGTAATATTTGCAAAGCGTTTTTGCGCACATACAAAATGTAGCCATCTTCATCCTGTAATTTTCCTTTAAAGAACAACTACAAACAAATAAAGCAAATTAGAAAAATTTCAAATATAAGAAAAAAAATGTAGTATATCTTACATGTGTATTGAAGGCAACTGAAGCTCTTCCTGCATATTGCGCCATGCGATTTCTATAGTTTAAATTTTGACACAATTCGGATGTTTTCTGTTTATCTAACAGATCAGGATAAGTAATATCGGCGCTGATGGCCACGGCCAATAATCTATGGACAATTATATCAGCATATCGACGTATTGGCGATGTGAAGTGCGTGTATAAGGGCACTGCTAAACCGTAATGGTAATATTCAGGTTTCTGCAACATTCCGCTGGCGAAATAAACCGCTTGCATCATGCAGCGCGTCGTTAGAATCCTCAGCATAGTGTTCTGATATGGATTGGCCTCGCAAACGGCATCATCCAATGATTGTGCCAACTTTTTTCCAGTTTCAATGTCAACATCAAAGCCCTTAAAATAAATAAAAAACAATAATACAAAACAAAAAGATATAACTTTAGTTACCAAATGTTGAGCCGCTTTAATCAACGGCTCGAAATTACTGGGAGGAGGCGTTGGATGTCTGCGAAGCATGGCGCATTCGTTAAAATTTTCCAGAATTTTTTCAGCCACGCTAATGTTGGCCAATAACATAAACTCTTCAACCATCGAATTAGTTTCGAAGAGTTTCTTCACCTCTACGTTAATCGGATCGTGTGTTTCGGAATCCATGTGAACTTTAACTTCAGGAGATGCCAATACCAGTGCTCTTAAAAATATATATATAATTTTAAAAATATAACAAAACGCAATCATATAATCAAACCCAAATCCCATTTCCATTAAATGGCAGTGTAAAAATTTACTCACCCATTTTCCAGTCGACGAGCTTTCAGAATTTTCGCCAATTTATTTAAATTTCTCAACGATTCCGCAATGGAATGCGTTGCATTTTTGTCGTCAATAATCAATTGAGCTTCCTCATAGGTCATAGCTTTCTTAGATTTAATAACGCTTTTGTGGAATCGAGTGGCTAATATTCTAGCTTGACTGTCCAACTCCCAAATGCATGAAAACGCAAACCTCTCTTCGCCGCCTCTAAGCGAGCACAAATTAGAACTAAGAAGTTCCGGAACCATATCGATTCTGTTATTCACCAGGTAAACCGTAGTGGCTCTGGAAGCTGCTTCGCGGTCAATGGCTGTTCCTGGTCTTATGAAATGCGATACATCCGCTATGTGCACGCCGACTTCATAGACATCCTCTCGGATTGCTCGGCAATGAAGAGCGTCATCAATATCGGTACAACCTGGAGGATCGACCGAACAAATATCAATATCTCTAAGGTCCACTCTCTTCAATCGGTCTTCATCGGTGATAACCCACGGTAATTTTGGCAAGCAGTTAAGAACTTGTTGGGAAAACTTGCTATGCGGTACGTCATGTTCCAAAAGAATAACTTCGTTTTCGGTCTTCTGATCACCAATCGTACCTAAAGCTCTTACAAAATGACCCTGCAAAAAAAATATATATTCATCATATTAAAATTTGTTGAAGAAAAATGCTTACATTGGGATATCTAGAATGGCGATGCCAATTATCGATGGCTACGATGAATTTTTGGGTTTTTAAAAACTCCGCCTGTCTTGTTTCGATTCGAATTTTGGGAATTTTGCGTTCAGCAGGTACAAACAATTGATAAACTCCTTCTAGGGAATTCGACTGCAAAACTCCGCAATACTGCCTCCATTTCCTACGAATGATTCCCACAATTTTACCGGTCGGTTTAATGTCGCTGGTTTTGTTTTTGACAAGTTGCTTTTCCTTCTCAAAAATTTCCTCGACACTTTCCACATTACTTTCGTCCTCCAGGATAATATCGCTCAAGCTGGTCCACTGTTCTTTACTTAACAATTCAACCGCAACCAAATCGCCGTCAATTGCCCGGTTCAGTCCTTGTCTTCCTTGGACAATTATCGGTTCGTCTTGTCCGTCGACATTAACCACTCCTTCCAGAAAATTATCCCGCGAAATGTTGAACTTTCCTTGCAAATATTTGTTGCTTTTAATGCCGGCAACTATTTCTTCTTTGGATAAATGCGGCGGGAAAAAGTCGTCGGCATCGATTTTGCCAACAAAGTCTTTTCTACATAATTTATCTTGAAATATTTCGGCATTTTCAAGTAATTTTACATAATCTCCGACTAAAAAAAAAGAAAGATTTTATACAAAAAAATACTCTTATCTCACTTTACTTGAACAAGATTTTATTCCTTCAGCAATGGCACTTTTTCTGTTAGCTTTATCATCAGTGATGAAAACAAATTTTTCCAGTGGTAAATGAAGCATGTACCACAAACAAGCTTTCCTAATGCATCTATCATTGTAATCATTGACCAATTCTTTTTCATTTGGAATTATGTAAGTCTCTCTAAAACCAAAATCATTAAATACATTAAAAAAACTAATGAATATTAATCTACTTACGCATGATGGTCATTAATGAAAATATAATAACAACTAGAGTTATCAATAATACTCATTAAACGCCTATAAGTTGGTAAACTCTTATTTTTTACTTCTTTCAGCACTGTATGAAGAATAATAACATTTTGTAAAGCATCTTCATCTAGGAGATCAATCTAAAATTAAATTTGTTTAGAAATGGTAATTTCTCAAATAATAAAAAATGCACCTGATCCAATATTATGTTGGTGTCCAGTATTAAATAATGATCATATTTAAACTGATTGTTTTTGTTGGGTACTTTTTTAATTGGACTAATTTCATCTTGAATGCACTTAGAGCAAATCGGAATGCCACAGTTAAGGTCGTCTCTGATGTAATGTTCGCGTACATTCTGATGCAAATAAATAGTTGATGTATTAAAAAACTAATTTTAGTTAATTATTACCTTGATATAGTTTCCAATTTTGTTTTTTCTGATGAAAGCTCTCGTTGTAAACATTTTAAATTAGTTAGGTTACTGAAAATCCCACGTTGAATTAAGCTAAAGTGGTTGCATAACAACATTCAATACTTTTTGAATCGATTAGTCAAATACCCATTAATTTTATGATTTTGTCGAAGCACATTATAAATGCTTTATTTTGCTAGCTTGTATAAGCCGTAAATTTGTAATTCATTTTTTCCTGAAATACTTCATGCAAAAATTTTTTGCTGATAAAATCAGTGGCTAAACAAAAGAACTACAAGATATAAAATTATTTTTATTGATTTTCAGAAGCAAAACCCCAAACTTTTAGTGTACCGGCATCCCTTTTCCTATCATAAGTATCTTTATCATCACAGGCATAAGCCAAAAGGTATTGTGATGGATGCCAAGCAACAGTGAACGTTGCCGCATCGACCGGCACATAAGTAATCTTATCGCCTGTCTCTGTAAAAGCAATATCAATGAGCAAATCCTCAGACGCAGAAGCGAGCAGCTGTCCATCGTGGCTGAAGGAAATAGTCCGCACAGGCCAATACATTCTGGAGAAAACATTTTTGCACGCCAGCTCGTTAGCATCCCACAAGCTAACCAATGCGTCCGCACTCCCTGTAGCGAAATACTTGCCAGTCGGGTCGAATTCTATGCAGATGCAAGTACCCGGATGTGCGTTCAGCACATGCTGGAGTTCCAACTCGGGATAACTGTAAAAATTACACAGAATGATAGCATTTATTTTAATGATTAATAAATACTTTCAACCATACCTGAGAATATGGATACATCCCTGTCCATTAGTTAAAAAGAATAGATCACTGGTGGTATTCCAAGAGATTTCATTCACTTCAAAATTGTACTGTTCCTCAGTCTTTATCTTATTGGTTTTGGTGTCAATGAAAGTGACCAAATCTTCTTTGTTTCCCACAGCAATTGTTTCACCATTTGGGGCCCAAGTGATATTGATGTTTTCGCCTTTGGTGGGTATAACAGCCACACACTTTGACTGCCTTGTATCCCAGATTCTTACAGTTTTATCTCCCGATGCAGTACTGAGCAAATTAGGATTAGTCTGGTGCCAACAGAGTTGATCAACGGGTCCTCCATGTCCTTTAAACACGGATTCTTTTACCTTGAATGCAACATTATTATTACAACGCAATTATAATGTTTTAAGAAGACTGTACTATACTGCTTCTGTGCAATATATGAATGCAAACTGATTTATCAAAAGATCCTGAGGCTAGTCTTTTGCCATCGCAACTCCAACCGACTGAATGAACTTTTGAGGAATGTCCAGGATAAACTTTGTACTCATTGTGGGATTTAAAATATTGCTGCAGTTCGTCGATTCTTCTTGAATGCATTCTGTTTATTTTTTCTCGGCAACTTAAAAGTTTGAGGTTATGTAGAATGTAAACTCAAATAGTGCTTGTTTTAACAGCAGCGAGGCGCTGGCGTCGTTACGAAAAGGCACAACGAAGTTTAAATAAATGGAAGACTCCAATGTTGGTACCCCTGGGCCCTTTTCTTTCGTTGTTATCGGAGCTACAAGAAACAAATTCGCGCTACATCACACAATTAACATTGAAAACTATCTATTAAATTTTTACAACTACAATGCGTGTGTATATAATTACAAATACATGAAAATACCTAATTTATATAATTAATATTTTACATTGGATTATCTCAACATTATCTACACCAGTTTTTTTACCTGGCAGATTAATCATTAACCCAATAAAGTAAACTATATGCAAATAAAATACAACTTAAAAAATAATGCGCAGCTCGATAATAATGCAGAGCTTAAAGAATGAAAATAAAAAATCATTAAAGTATTTAAGCAAACAACGATCAATCAATCCGTTAACCAATGTAACCATTAAAATAATCTAAAAAAAAAAAAATTGTCCCAAACCCAAACACAGCACTTTTATCATCGTCATTTTTTTTTCGTAGAGTCTCTACTTCTACCGCAAATAAATTCGATGTGCACTCATCAGTGTTCTCTCCTTTCATCATTCCCCCAGTTCCAAATCAGACTGCACCGTTGCCTTTTGCACAAAGCACGACTTAGCCACCGAGTCAAACAGCCTACATTAAACAGAATATCAAGTCAGTTAGTAAAATAAGTAATACAAATTTCCATGGAAACACCTATTTACCATCCATAAACAATAATAAAACATAAAAAAAAAGAAAACTTACTTTTCAATTTCCGAAGCACAGTGTACAAATTCGTGGGTCCAAAACTTGTACGTCGGATTCTTAATGAGCTCGATGAAGGTGATCAGCAGTCCCCAAGGGTGCGGCCTGTTAACAATCAACCTCTCCAGCAGCACTCTGGTGATCTGCTCCTGAATAGCTTCGCTGTTAGCCTGATCGAACAAATGAAGGAGTGTGCAGGAGAAGTAGTGAGTGTGACTGTTTGGATAGCGCAACTGATTGGCGATCGAGTTGAGGAACAAGAAGCGGCCTTCCGTGTCCAAGTCCACAGCCAGATTCTGGAAGATATCCATGTGGGCACTGTGGGCGATCGTCGTCATGTTCGGTTGAAGATTCTTGCCGCGAATGTAGGCTATCGCTTGCGTGCCCACATAGAGCACCAAGGCATTCATCAATGGAATATTGTAGCGCATGCCAGGCTCGTTCGACACCTGCAGATTACTTCGCAGCTCCGATAGGAAGGTGACGGGTGCGCGCAGTTTTAGATACGAGTCCAGGTCGCGCTTGAAGGAGGCCGGCGTGATCATCGAGGCGAAATTGGTCAGCACGCGCGGACCGTACGAGATCTCCTGCAGAATGTCCACCTTGAGATTCGGCGTGAAGGGATCCGGCAGGCGCATTGAGCGCGGAAAGGCCGACAAGATCAGGTTGCGCATCTGGATGCAGTTGGGCGGAATGACGTCGCAGAAGCCGTAGTGGTAGTCGCAGAGGAACTCCGGGAAATCGTGCAGCAGCACGAGCAGTACACGCAGCGTGCCCTTATAGAGCACGGTGACCGGTTTGGCCAATTCGGCATTACGCAAGAAGGGCGCCAAGTACTTGAACAAATCGACCAGCAGTTGCGCGTACATGGCCCAGCCTTTCTGCTGCGGCGTGGCCGCCAACATGCGACCCATGAAAATGCGATGCGAGACCAGTTCGAGCCAGGCATAGCAAAAGCCGGCCGCTTTCGACGGCCGCAAAATGTGCAACGTGTGACAGTAGGCCGTCAGGACGTGGAAATTGATCGATTCCAGTACCGGTTCGGGCGTGTTCAGTTCCAGGAAGAGCAAAATGAAGATGCGATGGTAGGGAAACTGTTGGAACTCGATACCGCGCTGCTCGTGGTCCTGCAATAAACTGCCCGCAACGATTCCCAGCACCTTGTTGAGCAAATGAATCTTCGTGGTGGTGTTGTTGGTGTCGCCAGAGTGTTTCACCAATAGTGCCACGAGTCGGACGAAGGCGTCTAATGTGCTGAAGCACTTGATGCGCAATTGATTGGTATTGTTGACCAACTGCGGATCACTCATATGTCTATAGACCAACTCGACACACAGTTGTGTCGATACTCTGAAGAAACGAGTGATCAAGTCATCTGTTTTGAGAATGCCATGCATATTCATTTGATGGACGAAAATGCTGAAGGCTTTTGTGCAGTCGCGACTGGTTGGCTGCGTATTGTAAATGTTAATCCAATCCCTAAGCAGCATTTCCGTTTTCTCCACCAAACCTGGCGGATCTTCATAATTTTGGGCACGGCCCTAAGAAAACAAATCCAATCAATACTTTGCAACAATTATTACGAACATGCAAACACACCAAGTCACCAACACAAATAAATATTATTTATTAATTCAAGACCTATATAAAGAAGAAAAGCTCTTACATGAGTCATTCCATTGTGAATATGTACCATTGGACCAACCGGTGCTCTTTCGCTCATAAAGGAATGCTCCTGCTGGTTCTGCCTCAACAGATCAACAACAGCAGATAATCCTTCCGGCGGTGGTCGCATCAACGAATTGATTTTTTGCAACGATTCAATGGTATTGGACAAATCGGATTCAGAGATAAACTGTTGATTAGCGCGATCGTCGAAAATCAAATTCTGCACGAGAATGGTGGCTAAGGTGACAGCACGATAATTCGGCCCGTTCTCCATACACTGTGACAGTGCCAAATCAAAAGTTGGCATATTGACGAAGCCGGCACGTATCAGGGTTTCATATGCACTCTCGTTGTATTCCCTGAATTCCAAAAGCAAGCGCGTCACCTGCTTGTTGATCCATTGCTGGCCCGCGCGCGGATCCTGCAGCGACTTCAGGATGCGAATAATTATCTCTTTGAATTTCAAAACGACAGCATCGTTTTCGGTTGATTGAGCCGCATCTATCAAAGCTTCCACACACTGAACAAGGAAAAATTATTTAAAAAAAAATCAAATGATTTTCAGAATCAAAAAAATAAAATATGCAAACCTTTTGTACAATGTTAACAGCAGAAGAAACTTCACGGTTGTGCATCGAGTAAACCAAACACTCCCTCAGCATAATCATATTGTTGTGCATGTGCAGATAATTATTCTGCGTTCCGCTGGCCTGAATAAACTGATCAATATCTACGCTTAGTTTCTCGATAGAGGCATCTTCAGCTACCAGCAGGTTCGGCTGAGGTAACTGATTGAACTGCGGCGGCGGTGGATTCGTCGGATGACTTAAAGCAGCCACCGTACTGTCCATCTGTTGGACCTTGGACAGAAACACGGTACTTTCCCGCTCAGACAAGGGCAAAAAGCCGGGAATATTCCTGGCAAACTCCTCGTAGACACTCATTTGTGCGGCACTAACACCGCCAACCTTCAGGCGAATTGCTTCGGGCATTCTATCTGCTTGATAAGTGAGAGCGACCGAATCGCAATACCTTTTTCCTTCCTGTCGGGCAATCTTTCTCAACTCCAATTCATTCATTAGTCGCTTGTCCATTTCCGGTAGCGCTTTTTCAATGGCCGTCTTCTGAATGATGGCACAAGCCACTTCCATATTGTCCTGAGCAATGATACTGGCCGCCTGTTCAATCATATCCTTTTGCTGGGCGGTAGCACTCTGCAAGGCTCCCTGAAGGGCTCCTTTCAACTGCGAATTTATGGAGGCCAACAGTTGGTCGCGGCAGGTAATCATGGCCATGCCGGCAGTCAGATTGCGAACCATGTAATGCGAGGCGGTTCGCATACGATTCTCGTCATAGTCCAAAGCGAAATCCTTACGGATTATTTGTTCGGTGGTTTGCAGGGCAATTTTCGTCGAGCGCTCCGTGACGGGAGTGACCCAGTCTTGGATGGCGCGCTCAATCGAAGTCTTCACCAGCGCTTTCAAATGCGGATGACTCTGGAACAATAGTATGCTTGGACTGACCGTAATGTGGTTCTGAAACGACGCGATGCCAGACAGCTGTTGAATGTCCATGTAACTGAAACGCGGCTCTGGCGCACTGATGGTGGACGTCGGTGTCGCACTACTGCCGCCACTGGTATTGGCAGCCACTTGTACACCACTCATGTTGGCCACAGAAGGTGACGGGCCAACAACAGTTTGCGATGCATTCAAATGTTCAGTGTCCAAGGAGGCCGCCGATAACGCAACCATTTGCGACTGTGCCACAACTTGCAAATCCTTCTTAATTTGCGGGGTTTGCAGTTGGAATTCTATTTTACGCAGTATATCCGGATCCTTGAGGACATTCGTCGGCTTAAGTTGAGCTATATCGATGTCGAGGGTTTTGCAAAGCACTTCAATTTCAAACTTTAGATTCAATTTCAAGTCAGGCTCCTGGTGCATTTCGGCTAGGACTTTCATGATGCCTATGGTCCACGGATTCGGCGCCTTGAAAACCTTGCTTTTGGCACACGACTCCAGAATTTTCGCAATAAACGGAACAATATAAAGCAGCTCTTGCTGGCCCTTGTGGAACGCCTCAATCAAGAGGCTCTTCAAATCTATGTCCAGCTGTAAAATCGGTTCATTCCTCGCCAGAGTCATCATACCCAACCAATGGCCCAAATTCTTCAACAGCGACCGATCCGAAAAATTCGCAATCACCTTATCCGATCTTAACAAAACTTTGATATTCCTGAAGGTTTCCTTGGTGACCATGCGATAAACATCGGGAACTTTCAAAACTTCCAAGAAATTCGAGTAGAGCACGTGAAAGTTGGCTTCAATCGATGCGCGTTTCATCACCAAGTACTGTGAAATCCATGCCCAATATTCGTCCGACACAATGTCGCGCAATTCGTCACACTTCTTCTGCAAATTCAACTGGCTCAAGTTGTTGAAAATGAAGGCAATCTTATCTTGGAGACTTTCCGGTGGCGAAGTAATCTTGTCCTCTTGTTCTGTAGTAGCCACCAGTAACGTGTCAATATTAGTAGCATTTGCAATGGAAGGCCGAGTGCCTAAACTGGTCGCGGAAGTGGTGTTCACTTTACTAACGGCAGCCGTGGCCGATGAGTTACTGCTGGAAACGGCACCGGGGGCTCCGATGGCAGTGATGGCCTTGCCACTGCTATTGTAAACCTGCGGCTGAACGCCCAACGGTGGGCCAAGCATGGTGGCCAATCCTTGCGGCAAAACACTACCTTGCGGCTTGTTCGGTGGCTCCATACTTTGCAAACCGTACTCGACGTAATCGATGAGATGCGGTGGAAAGTCGGAAAAGTGCGGAATAGCACGCACGTGCTCACAATACTTGTGGTACTCCTTCAGTCGCGACTTGAAACGATCTAAGGCGGCCGTGCCAAAGTAGTACATTTTCGAGCCTTCCGGTTTCCGCAGAGCGTCCAATACGAATCGTAGGGCCAAACCGAGGGCCATGTAGCTGGTCACCAGGCCGCGCTCGATTATGCCACCAAACAGTTGGGCAGTTATGTGCAGCTCCTTGTCGGGATATTGCGGAAAGAAGCGGTACTCTTCGAAGAGATTTCGTAGCATGCAATGAAAAACCTATCAAAACAACAAATAAAACTCCGTTAGAATTATTAAAAACAAAAAATGTATACTCTTAAGAGAGAAAAAAAAAATCAATTTAATAAGCCCTGAAAGACCCACCTCACGTTCCCTTTTCACTGGCGACTCCTGGAACCGCTTTAGCATATCCAACACTTCGTCGATAGACAATGTGGGATGCGGAGGATGGTTGTAAATCCGCTGAAAGTAACTGTTGGCCTCATCCTCGATATCCTTGGAGACGTTCGGAGCAATTTCCGGGAAAAGATTCGTCTCGGGCATCCGAGGTGGTTTATCCAAGCCCGCCGGATTCGGTGCCATGCGTCCACCCAAACCAGTAATTGCATTAGGCACTAATGAGCCGCCGGTACCAACCGGTCCTTGATGTTGCATAGGTATAATCGGGAAAGGACTGTTCGACGGACCGGCACCCAGAATTCGACTGGGAGAGCCGGGCGACTGCACGAGGGGACCCAAACCTCCTTGCAGCGTAAACGACGAACTATTGGTTTGTCCGGTCAAACTGATATTGGCAATCGACGAGCCAATATTGGAAATGGCCTCAGCGGATGTATTGCTGTACAACTGATTCGCAATGCTAGATGGATTAAACGGGCCACCCTCGAGAGTTCGATGCGGCCTCAGTAAGGCTGGTTGCTGCGCTTGTCGGTTCTTCAAAAACATTTGATACGTAGTGGTGGCAGTCAAAATTGCTTCGCGGCACTCGGGACTCAAATTGCTCACGTGACTGTTACTGAGGCAAATCATTATGGTGGCCAGAGTTTCCTGCGGCAAGGCCGGAGCCTTGTTGTGGGGATCCTCGCCCTTGCCCAACAATTGAGGACACCTCCTTTGCAGGAACTTGATGCAAGCCAAGATGAACGGCTCGCCATGCTCTAGAATCTTGTCCTGCAGCCACTTCTCCAGCTTGAGATACTCGCGTCGCGAGGCCAGGCAAGCCAGATCGATGATGAAAGCGTACGACTGCACATTCAGCAACATCGACAACGCTTTCAAATCTTGCGCCACGTCCAGAATCCTCGAGAGACGCGCCTGGTCGTAGTCACCTCTGGTATACCAATCGGCCATGGCGTGCATAATGATTGGCTTGATGTTGAAAGACTGCGTGTGCCAGGCATTGTGCAAAATAATTGCCGAATTCGGATGGTTGCCCAAAAAGATGGGAATAAGGGCCGAAAGCAATTCCTGGCGAATAATGGTTAAAGGTGCCGGTATTTGCAGCAGAGCCAAAACAAACACGTCCGGACAATTCTGTATAGGAAACTTGAACAATTCCTGCGCCTGAGCGTAGAATCCGCATTCGGAAATCGAAAGCAGCAGCTCCACTAAATTCAACGAACGCCACGTGGCCAATTCTTTGCTGTCTTGTTCAGGTGGTGTCTTCAGCACTTCGACACCAACCAGTCGGCAGGGGTAATCAGCAAAAGAAAACACATCGCCATTCTTCATCACCTGCTGAATCAAACTGAGCTGCCCTTCGACATTCACCCACCGGCGATAGAAGTGATCGATGGGGAAGTTCTCCACATGCAGACCGGATGTTTGCAGTCCTAAGCGCAACGTGCCAATTAGAAAAATGAAAGCGTGTCGATCTTTCAGAACGAACTCCGGTTGGTCCAGTTCGAATATGACGTGGCTCCAGGACAAACTAGGCGCAACTTCCTTAAATGTTTGCACCAAAACTTCCGAATTCCATGAACTTCTCGAATCCGACGAGTTCTTATTGAAGGAGCCGGGAGTTTGTAAGTTCAGATGGTCTTCGAGGCCGGACAAAGTGCGACACATGACCAGCAACATTTTCGCCACCTGCACCGGCGTCAATTCTCGTCCATTGTTGAACTTTAGCAATCCGTTGCGGCATTCTTCGACGCTGCCGGTAAAGCCGTAGCCCAATTCGGCCACCATGTCGGCCACGTTGTTCTCCAGCAAATTGCCACCCTCGGAGGCCATATCTGCTGTTGAAGATGCGATAGTCAGTTCAAAATCCTCGGGGTAGACTAAGGGTGCCAAAACAATCGGCACCAAGTCCGGCGAAAAGTCGCGTCTGAGACTATTGAAGAAACTAGTTTGCAGTTCCGCAGAAACACCCAACGCGTGCGGACATTTTAGCACTGAAGACAGTATTAAATGCAATACTTCCGGTGTCGTCTCGTGCAGACCACCCTCCGGTTGATGACCACTGCCTTCGCTGTCCACATACAACTGTAGCAAGGCAGGAACGCAAGTTTGCAAATGCGTTAGGGAAAGAGATGCTAATTCCTGATTGGTGGAGTTCAGGAGAGCTAGCGCAAAGACAGTTTCCTGGACTGCAGTTAAACGCAGGCAGTTGGTTAATTGGTTGAAGAAGTTGGGGGTGACTTTGAAATTCTGCAATTTTTTTTTATATTTTACTACTATACCAAAAGAACATTAAATGAAACTTACCTTTTGGCTTTTTACAGATTGTTCTGCAATGTGGCAGACTGTGGAAACAAGTGCTGGTTTATTGAGTAGCTGTGTTGAAAAATAATCCACAAAAACTTGGCTGTTGTCTCTTGCAGTGGTGGATGTGCTTTTTGCAACTCTGTTACTGATATCGCTGAAATCCACAGAGAGAAACAGACATTGGACCAAGTGTCTATCAGCCTCTAGCCCATGCAGAGACACAAGCTGAAGGAAAAACAGAAAGAATATATAAGATAAACACAAAGTTATCCATCTGAATTCTTAGGTGATGCGCATAAATTGAAATACGTGACATTTTTAACAAAATGAATGATAAACAAAATTTCACGCAAAAAAAACAACGTCATGGCAATCGTTGTCAACTGTTTCCCAAGAGACGAAAAAGTAAAAACTCTGCCATTTGTTTAACAGCTGGCTTAATACTTTTTTCTCGTCTAATGCACAACCAAATAATAGGTAAAATGAACAAATTGGTTGCAAAACGTTGAAATAACATTAAAATACCGTCACGAAGCCAATGCGCAATATGGCGGACGAATCACAGCCAATATCAACAATGGAAAGGCCCCAATCGCCGTAACTACGGAAACCAAAAGGAAAAACAAAACAAAAAAACCCACCTTTTGCAGATCGGAGAGGGTCTCCTGGTGATTCTTCTTGGTTATCGAGGCAACGAGGTAACCAATTTGTGAGAGTGTAAAAGACAACGAGTCCAGGTTCATAGTTCCATGAACGCGGCCTCGAAAGCTTCAACGACTTCGTTTGAAGCTTTCTCCGGTGAGCAGCGGCAGCAGTTGCAGTAAGAACCAAATGTTCTCGCAAATTCGATGACTACTAAGCGAGGCAAACGACACGAATGGTCCAAGACCATCGTCGATATGCGATTGTACACGCTGCTTCTACCAATGTTCCTTCCCTATGTTCCCTATCATCGCAAAATCATCAAAACACTGTCGGTATCAAGTCCTTGTACACTTTCCTCGAAGAAATTGAATGCTATTCTTCGCTCAGGAATGGATAAAAGGGATATTTTAATCGTTTTTTTTCGCAAATAACAATCACTTGCACTGAATGCACGCACACAAATGATGGCTGACACACGACACGTCAATTTAGTTACCGATTCGGACAGCGGTGGCGCTCATTGCTGATCGCGCGCCATCTTCGAAAATTCAAAAGGATTTTCCGAAAACAAAATATAAACAAAGGTTGTAAGCAGTTGTAAGCAAAAAAAACAGTCTATTAAAGTAATTTTCAAGTGTTTACATGTAATATTTTACACTTTTCAATAGTTATTAGGTAAGTATTGGTTTGCTTTAACAACGTTGTGGTACAATATATTGAAGCGGTTCTCTATTTTCTCTTTCAATCGCTGGAAGCTTATTATTAAAAAATTGCTCGTCTATTGAAAGTTCTATGGAAATTATTGAGAGTAGGCCATGTGGAAACAATATGCCCATTTTGCATGTACACATGCTGAATGATTTTCACAGTATTATCAATTGTTTTCTCTAATAAGTCAGACACATATTTATTATATTTGATTGATTGTTCATATAAATAGATTTTTTTTTTGTTAAAAAGTTTTCAACAATAACAATTAGATTAAAATGTGTATACAATTTGCTTTCTATGTAATTCCTACGATTAATTAATATGCGACCTAAAGCTAAATTCATAACGAAAAACGTTCAGAGCGATCAAATTTAATTCTATTGTTGTTAAAACTATTTAAAAAATAAACAGGAAACGCATTGCTTTACATATTTACAAAAGGACTATATGTTTCATTCACCTCGATTTACATGCATAACAGCCATTGATTTATATTTTTTTCTTTTTTTTATAATTTCTATTAGTGACAGTACCGATTTTTTGTTTTCAAAATTAATATACTTTTTTCATGTCTCAATTTTAAAATGTCTAGATTTTGTTTTCATTTAAAACTACATTGAAATTCGTGACAACTATAAAAATATTCTCCATTCTACTTTTATACAGGCGTATAAATATACAAATTGTCCATAAATACCTCTATAGAAACCAAAGTTTTCTTTAAAGAACGAACAAAAATAGACATCAACGAGTTTTAAGTCTCTTTTTGCGTTTATAGAAAGCTTTGATTTGTTTTCAACAAACGAAAATGGTTATTGATGTGTTGTAATATTGCAGTCTGAATTTAGATTGTTAATCGCTTCATTCATTTCACAAATGCCGTTTTTTTCTTTAAATTTATATACTGAGCAAAAAATTGATAGTAAAAAGTTAGCTGTCAATAAGGTTTAAAGAATAAGTTTAGTGATAGCACCGCAATAAATAACAATTAATAGTAACAACGACGACGTTAACGATAGTATATTTGTAATAACC
Organism: Holobus sp. GC000080; assembly: GCA_030556065.1. Taxonomy (NCBI): domain Eukaryota; kingdom Metazoa; phylum Arthropoda; class Insecta; order Coleoptera; family Staphylinidae; genus Holobus; species Holobus sp. GC000080. The sequence continues at coordinate 1,074 of JASKGO010007127.1, read as the reverse complement.
TGTTTGGTGTTTCTTACATGTATGTAGTATATAATATAGTAATATAAGTAGATTATTTATACTGTTTTATCATTGACTAATAAATGTAAACTTTTTAGTCAATGGTATTATATTACTGGTTTCAATTTTGAAGATTAGTATTTCTCTTAACTTGCTTGAGAAAATTTGAGAAAAGTATCTAAAAAAAAAGATATTATGTTTTGATTTGCCTTTTCTTTTTCCTGTGCGTCTTTTGCACATATTTTTTTATTAATTGGTGTAGCTAGTGATTTTTCTAAATCTAAGAAAATTCAAATCTATTTAGATATTTTTTCGATTAGTTTTTCTTTGGCAATTACAATAATAAAATTACCTAAAAAAATAATTATATTTTTAATTAAAGAAATATCTATGAAAATTAACAAATGATTTTTTTTTTAAATATCAGATTTTAAACCATTTGAACTTGAAAAAGGAAAACTTTTCAATAAACAAAAGTTTATATTCTAAAAAATAAATTAAAAATTTAATAAAAATAAAATTCAATCAATTGATTATTGTTAAATTTGCTAGTAAACAAATTTAAAAACAGAAACTAAAACTTCTATAAAAATATTTATTATTTAATTTGAGTTAATTTTACTTTAATAAATTTACGTTTCCTACCTTTCCAAATAAGCTTTTCTTTCTACAGAAAAAATAAACACACTTATTGCCTTCTAACCACACCAACGCTTTATTGCATAATTACTAAAAACCATTTCTAGGCCGATCTAAAGGTAAAAACCAATAAAAACATGTCAGTGAAGAAAAAGTTGGTAAAAATAGGCATTTTACATTATCTGTTAATTGTTTTATGTGTGCCTATTACTATTTAATTTAGTAATAACTTGACACAAAGTTCGTTTTTTTTTTTGCATTTGTTTTAAGTTTTTAACACTTAGATCTGATTGATCATTATATTAGTTACTAATTAATAATACAGGGTGTCCCAGCGAAAAGTATCCACCCGGAATAAAATGAAAACTACTCATTTTAAGAAAAATCCCTGAGACACGTCAATTTTTGTTGTTAGGGGGACATCTTTTGGAATAT
>JASKGO010007125.1:0-13175 GCA_030556065.1 Holobus sp. GC000080 | reverse complement strand
TTTTTAATTTAATGTAAACGTACATATCACAGTAATAATTAAGTAAAAGAATTGTTCAGTTAGTTTAAAAAATGTACAAGATATGATTTTTTTATTACGACGCTGAATTTAACAAAAGTAACCGGAAGTCGGCAATACCTTCGAAAGTAGACCCAATAGGAGAAAACTTTTTTTACAAAATCTTTTTTATTTTTAAAATGGAATCAAAATATGATATAAAAATAGGGGTGTCCTATTTAAAATATCAAAGTAGATGTCAACTTCCGGTATAACCGGAAGTGACCAAGAGCTGAAAATATTTTAGGTAAGTGGGGCTTTGGAGATAATTAAGAAAGCAAAAAGAAAAAATTGCCTACGTCTAATAGTTCTCTCAAAACAGTTAACCGGCCAAGACAGAACATATATAAAAATATACAGAGAAATTTAAAAATGAGAGCATTTTATTCTAATTGCGTTATACAATGAAGATATTTTTGAGATTTCTTAATCAAAAATCTTGATAATTAATGAAATCATCTAGAAATAATACAAATTAAACTCAAATAAAGTTTAAAACAAAAACAAAAATAAGAAAATTTTGTTAAATAAAATACTACAAATATAATTCACCAAAAAATACAATTGTAGCCAACATCATTCCCAAAGAAAATATACCCAAAGCGCCCAAAATTTTATCAAATTCAATCTGTCTCACTTGAATCGGAATCTTTTCCGGTTTCAAATCAACAGCATAGGTATCAACTCTCTTCAAAAATCCATTCTCTACCAAGTGCAAAAGCACCTGATTGAACCTGCGAGCAAACGGCGAACCTTTTTGCAAGTACATTGTAGTGACAATATTAGCCGAAGTGGGAATTTTATGGGCCTGTACTTTGCGATGTAACATATCGTAGGTAATCGTACGTCTGTTCTTCCAAAAGCCAAAATCTTTTTTATAATAAAGCCTTTGCAGACATTCATCACCAGGTAACGAACAATTTATCCAACGATTAACGACTGTTTTGCTTAGACTAGAATTATCTCGGAAATACTTTCTTCCACCATGAAACCCACCAATGTCTAATCCAGATGCGACTAGTTGCTCCAAAGTTGTGATCTGTCGATTGTAATTTGGTGAAAACAGAAACGTCAGCAATTTGCATTGGTAACCCACTCCCAGGATGAGACAAACAAAGCTCCAAATGGAAAACAGGAGTTTCGCTTGAGGAAATTGAGAGCGAAAACGTACAGCTGTAAATAAAGTTCCCAGAATTATGAAGGGTCCACTGGTGTCTTTAAATATAAACCACCAAAGGATATTCAAACAGATTATGGTGAAGCCCAAGGAAATCCAAAGAGATGGTTTGAATGTCAAAAGGTAATTCAACCATTCTTCTAATGGATCAGCTAACGGAACCCAAAATCCCATTTGGGTCATGTACAACGGGTAAATATTATCGAAATCTCTACGATATTCGTAAATCAAAGCAAAAGCTCCAGCAATAACGTCAAACTGTTTTTCCTTTAACAATTTGAAAAATTTGGTGTAAGTACCATTGGGTAATTTTTCTCCCCAATTTGTGTAATTTGGTACAAAAAAAATCGGTGCAAGTTTTAATTGTTTGGTAGCCATCTCAAGCATTTTATATTCGAAACCTTTATCTTCTGTGTCTGGCATCACATAAGGAATCAAAGCTAGTATTCCGGCCCGAAAGGAGCATTTAGGAAAATATAATGCTTCACTTTCATTAAAAAAAAATTCCAAATTTTCATATTCCAAACAGCTGCCCAATTTTATAGGCTTCGAAGAATTGCAGTGGCCTTCACTTAATGGTCTGAAAGTGTAAACTTCCAAATTATTTGTTATAATTACAACGTTGACTAAGTAATAGTCCCAAAAAGTGTCAAAAAGGAAGCCAACATTTTCGGGTCCATTGTAAACCAATGTAAAATTTGCGTTATTTTTAAACACCACTTTTGAATAAATCGTTTCTAAAAGCAGCACTAAATTACTGATATTGTAAATTCGTATTACAAATCTGTCTATCAAATTCAATCGTCGCATGGTTTCAGTAGTATTGTAATAATACTGCAAAGTATTGTTAAAACGAACCATCAAGGGTTTTCCATCGTCGAAAAACAAAGTGGTTGGATTTTCAAAAGCTGACTGTGAAATTTTAACTACACACTTTTGAATTGAATTCTCTTTAAAATTTTCTTCATTTAAACTGAAATCTAAACTCTCAGTGAGGCCAATAAATACAATAATGAAGATTAGGAAAATCATTTTAGCAACAGACATCTTGATAATTGTAGACAACAAAAAGGTAGGTATTACATTGGAAATAACTAAAATAATAATTATATATTTTTATTCCATTTTATCTTTATTTGCGTAGCTAAGTGCTACATATTATACTTTTCTATATTATTTTATAACAATGAGTGCTAATAACAGGTTTCGTAAATATTTTTATTGTTGACCTATATTTTATTACTTATTTGTTTAATAAGTTATAATATACATTAAAAAGTGACAAGCTAACATGTGAGAACTGAAGATGATCTATGTAGTTTTCCAAAATAAAAGTTAAAGCAAATAATTATTTATAAGCAATAATTAGTTATATAATACTGCTTTGCCAATTTTGATCATTGTAATTAAATACAATAACATTTAATATCAAAATACGAGCTGCTCTATTGAAGAAGTAATTTATTTTTAATAATATAGTAAACCGAAACATTCGCAAAGAAGAAAGTAATAATTTTATATAATATAAAATTATAGCAGCGATTACATTATATATTTTTTAACGAATTTCAAAATAAATTCTGAATTCTATCGGTCAAGGAATTTCAACCATAACTAAGCCAAGAATCTTCTTATAAAATCTTTTCAAGTTAAATATTTTATAACACATTTTATATTTTCCTTTTTAAAATCATTCAAAAAATAAAATAAAACTATAATACTAAGATTTCATTAAAGGTATTCGCAAAAGTGAAAAATAATAAAAAAAATTGATAACGATTAAAAAAGAAAAGCTAAAATTTTAATATTTCGCTTTTTCAGCCATTCATTTAAAACTTCCAAGCAAAAGAAAAAACAAGCAATAGCAGCTCCAATCAAAAATGTATAAAAAATGGACTTCAAATCAACCAGAGGTATTGGATGAAAATTACCCAAGCTCAAATCAACCTTATTATATGTATAATCAATAATAAGCTTATTTAAAATACCAACATTTTCTAAACTTCTAATGACATCATTCATCTGCACTCCAAAAATGGATCCCTTGCCAACCAACATACTGACCGGTAAATTGATATGATAAAACTGATGCAAATCAAAGATTTTCTGTTGAAAAGTCCACTCGACCATTCGGGTATCGGCCAACACTGCCAAATCTTTAGAATGCAATGTCCTATTGACACAAGCAATTTCATTCTCGCAATCGATCCATCTCTGTGCCACTCTTTGATAAGCACTTTTGGGATCAGTTGCAAAATATGTATGTTTCAAGTAAGAAGAACCACTGGGCCGATAGTCCGATTTAAGTAGTTGCTGGAAAGTGTTGATTTGAATAATCGGCGGCACCAGTAATAAAACAGACATAACTTTCGATTTGTAAACGTTAGCCAAAAGCAAATAGAGATATGTCCAAAATATGAAGATTATTCTATAGAGTAAGTATTCAGGTTGCTTCACTGAAATTTCACAAGTGATGGCTAGATTGTCGTAAATTATATCAGACATTGTGGTTTTGTATAGATGTGGTTGACACAAAAGACTCAAGCGTGTAAATATCATGTAAAGAGCAACCACTAAAACAAAAGCAAAGTAAACGGGGACTTGAAATTCAAAGTTTCTGTTCCTTGGAACAAAAAATCTAAATATTCCATTGACGTATACGACTGTGCCATCGAAATCTTCCAAAACACTTAAGTTGGTTCTTAGCATTCCCAATGCAATATCTGCTTCTTTAAAATACAAATATTTTAACATTCCATTGTAAGAACCATTAGCCGATGTTTTGTATCCGGTTTCTACTTGCTGATGATCCACATAGTCAATTTTAAGGTTCATTTTATAAGCTGCAGCTTCCAAAATATCAATTTCTAGACCTCTAAATTTTTCCTTCGATTCTTTAATAACGTAGGGCGGATTATGAAAAGCCAAAGCCCTCAATGTGCATCCATTTAAGGAAGCCCTTTTATAAACTTTTTTAATGAGATTTAAATTTAAATCGTTGCAATTGCATATCAACTGAGGCTTTTGAAATGATTGACAAACTGAGGACATTCCGTAGATATCATTTCCATTGACGACCACTAAATTTTTTACATCGTTTTCGAAGAAATGTCCATAAATGTGTTCAATCGACGAAATTTCATTGAAATAGATAATCAAATATTTTGTCAAACGACTTTTGAACTTCAAAGCTCTGTTCAAAAGACTTATGTCTGACACATTCTTAATGATTGTAATGACTAGAGTAGGATGTTCTTTGTAAGCAAAATTTACCTCTTTATTGAAAATCATTTTTGGTTCTGTTTGCAAATATTCTACTGCTTCATCAAAAGTATCATATAAAAAAATATTATCACTTGTTTGCAAATCATTCAGAATATTCTGAAGGCAAATTAAATTTTGGTCAACTTTGGATGCAAAATGGGAATTGTTTGAAGAAACATTTTGCCAAATTGTTAATAAGGATTTTAGTGCTTCCATTTTTGCTATGGAAACTAACGAAGGGAAAATGTTTGTACTGATTTAAATAGTTGAAAGTTTTTCAATTATTATTAATCAAAGTTTTTAAGTGGTTATATTAAAATAATGAGGGTAGCTAAGTCAAAGGGCTTCAAAGTGATTTCTAAAGTTGCTGTAATTATTAGATTTATTGGAGAAACATTAAAGCTTTATTGATTGGATAATATTTGTTGTTTGAAGATTTTAAATGATTTCATACTTCAAGTGACATTTTAAATTGTATTCAAATACAAACATCAGCTACAAACTACAATGATCATGAAGAATGGTAACTTTTGTTTTGCCATTTACCAAGCTAGATTTTTAGAAAAAAATAAAAATAAAGAAATATACAGAGATTAAAATAAAAATTTACTTTTTAAAATTTTTATAGAATGCAAGATTTTAAATAAACATATTCGATGAAAGTATGGGATTTCTAATTACTATTATTTTCCCAAAATAAATGCCATAACAAGAAAATAACCCTGTAGTTGATGAAAGCATTACATAAATATTTAATTAAACATAAAAATATATTATAATAGTCATAGCTCATTAAAGATAAAAGCATTTTAACGACTGTTCTTTTACTAAAATTATATGTTAACATTACACTAAAAAAATTAGTTCCAAACAATTTATGTTAGTTAGCGACTTTATGAAGTTATTTTCTCATGACCAGTAGAATTCTGATACCTTCATTGCTACTTGAGCAATTATTTCAAGGAAACAAAAACGAATAGACTTACCCTATAAATTTAATCAATTTTTATCTGCATCAGAATATTTTCATTACATAAATGAAGCAATAACTACAAGTACAGAGTTGATGGAAACTATTAATCATCAAACTAATAAAAACGAGGCACTAAGTACTATTTACCAAATAGTATTTATCATTAACAGCGGGGCAAACATTTAAGTTGAAGTTGCTAGCACTGTTATTGTAAATGTAAATTTCAGAAAATATGCAACTCTCAATAAAAATCATTGTCTTCATCGTAATGACTGTCGTAAGTCTATCGAAATGTGAATTTTCTGAAGAAATGATTAGTGAACCTGAAAATTTTACAAAATGTTTGGTGGACATCTTTCTCCGCAAGAAATCATTGTATACACTGTTTGCTTATTCTTATATGGATAGTACAAGTGAAGCAACTTTACAAAGGGTCCAACAACTAATTCCAACTAGAATTTTAAATATTATTGAAGACACTAATTTTAAAGTAAATGCAAAGAAGGAACTCAGAGCTCACAGAATAGATTCCATATTACTATTTGTGAACGATATGAATTATATGAAAATTTATTGGGAAAATTGGTTTGCGAGTGATTATTTCAATGCTACAGTATTCCATCTCATCTTCTTCAAAGGAAACATCAATGAGGCAATTACAATAGTTAATACAACGAGCAAACATTATGCTGACAATGTTTTAATAATGGATGAAAATTTACAAGTTTTCCATATCAAAATCATAAATAATGAAAGGAAATGCAGGCAACAGTTTGAGCATTTGTTTCCTTGCTCCAACATAAATCAAACATGGTTGGAACATTTAAATACCAAAATACACTTCAAGTACACAAACTGCGAATTTAGTGCTTTGACAATGAAGATTCCACCATATGTAAGAGACGTTTCAAGTTATGAATCTTACCAACGAGGACTTGAACCACAGATAATGGATGATTTAGCTCGTTATACAAATGTGCATGTAAAATACATACCAACTGGCGAAACATCATGGGGAACTGAATTCGGTAACCACACTTACGACGGCATATACAAAAAGCTTCAAAATTTTGAAGGAGATATGTTTCTTGGACTAGTGGGATGCAATGGATCGCTTCAGGAAGATTTTGACGCAACTAATCCCTATTTACCATCTTATTTGGTATTTTGGGTACCAAAAGCTTGACATATAGCAGGATGGACTAATATGTTGAAAACTTTTTCGTTGCAAACGTGGCTTTCATTAATAGCTGGTTATTTTAGTTTATCCATCATGTATTTTTATATAAGCAATTACAGCGGACTTCAAATAGGTTTAGATAGCTCATTTTTAAATTTTTTGGCAATGAATTTGGAAGTTGCAGTCAAACCGCCAAGAAAACAAGTTCTTCGAGTTTTATTTGGCACATGGTGTTTATTTGTTTTCCTTTATCTCAGTTTTTTCAAGTCAAAATTTCTTCAGTTTCTTATTAAACCGCAATATGAAAAACAGATCGACAGCTATGATGATATGATAGAACATAATCTTAATATCAGAGGTATTCTGGTAAATCACGAAATATTTTCCATAAACAGTGGTAGTAATGCCATTGAACAGATCTTTAAGAGATATAAAGTAATAGAGCCAAATACTCAAGTAAAGGAAGTATCTAACGTTATAAAATATAGAAGATCGGCTGTTATCTTTGATAAAAGACTGGTGCATTTTGAGATGAAGGAAAATAAACGTTTTTTACATCATGGCGAACCTAATGTGCATAATTTGAAACCTTCTTTGATGTTTTATTCGTGGATTTTATTGGTTAAAGGTTTGCCTCTTAAAACTCATTTTGATGAGGGAATAACTCTTTTAAGAGATACGGGTTTTATATCACTTTATAAAAATAACTATACTTATAATTATATTAAGCAGAATGAAGCACACTATAAGCCATTGGTGTTTGAAAAAATAATTTTAGCGTTAGTTTTGTACGCTACAGGTATATGTTTATCAATTATTGTTTTACTAATTGAACTTTACATGAAGTACTTTAAAGCAAACAATTGAAAGTAAATTGAGACAAAAAATTAATAAATAAATGGAGTATCAAGTTGCTACTATATTTTGCAAAAATATAATAATTAAGGCAATATTTTTTTACATTTAATGGTAGAATTATTAATGTAATTAAAAAATGTATATCGTCTTAATTGAAAATAAAAGTTTTGCTATCTTTTGATTAAAAATATACATTGTTTAAAGAAACATTTTGCTAAATAGTATATATGGGTGTTAATGCTTTTATTTTTAATGGAAAGTAATGATAAAAAAGGCTTCTAAGTGATTTGCAAAGTGGAAAGTTTTTCAATCAAAAATAATAATAAATGATTTTAAGTGGATCTATTAAAATAATGAAAGCAGCAATGTCAAAGGGTTTCAAAGTAATTACTACAGTAGTTGAAATGATTAGATTCATTAGAGAGCCTTTAGAGCTTTATTGATTGGATCATATTTTGTACAGGATATTAAAAAAAGCAATAACATTTCGAAATATGGAGACATTAATTAATTCAATTTCTATGTAAACCACGAAATGTTGGAAATGAAATTTAAAATGTCTAGCAACAAAATTATATTATTAAGCAAAGGGTTTTTCTTTGAAATACATTACATTAGTAATTCATTGATCATAAAATAATGAAAACATTTAAGTATTTGTAAAGATAAAATCAATTAATCACCGTTCTTTTACTAAAATGATATGTTAATAATATAATTAAAAAATGATTCTATATCATTACTTATTATTGGAATGTGACTTTTTTAAGAGTCTTTTTTATGATATACCCTATTACTTTGTTATACATTTATTGCTACCCAAACAATTATTTACAGGAAAAATAAAAGTAAAGAGAGACAAAAATTGCAGACTTACCCTTTAAATGAATCTTATTTTTATCTGAAAAAAAAAAATCCATTTAATAAATTAAACCAATTATTTTAAATATACAGCCGATTTAGTATTAACCATTAAAATAGTAAATACACGATATTTAGTATTTTATTTACCGTAAGGCATTTAATATTTAAATATCAATTATTTATTTTTACCGAACATTTAAAGCACAGTTGCACGAATGAATTGGTGGAAAATTCAGTAAAAATGCAACGCTCACTAAAAATCGTTGTTTACAACATCATGGCCATTTTATGTCTATCGAATTGTAAAATTTCTGAAGAAATGATCAGTAAAACAGAAATATTTAACAAATGTGTGGTGGAAATCATTCTCCAAAAGAAGTCTGTATTTACATTGTTCGGATTTTCATATATGGACAGTACAATCGAATCTACTTTAACATTTATTCAACAACAAATTCCTATAAGAATTTTTAATATTACCAAAAACTTACATTATAAAATAAATTCCCAAATGTCACGCATGTACCGACCATTGGATTCCGTATTAATGTTTGTGGACGATATGAAATTCTTGAAAATTTATTTTGAAAATTGGTTTTTGAGTGATTATTTTAATGCTCGAATTTTCCATCTAATCTTCTTCAAAGGACACGTCAATGAAACGTTTTCAGTTGTCGATTCAACGAGCAAACATTATGCTGATAATGTTTTAATAATGGATGCAAATTTTCAAGTTTTCCACATCAAGATTATCAATGATAATAGAAAATGCAGACAACAACTTGAGTATTTATTTTCTTGTTCTAATATGAACCACACATGGCTTCAAAATATAGAAACTGATTATTTTAAATACACAAACTGCGAGTTTAGTGTTTTGACAATGAAAATTCCACCATATGTAAGGAACGTTTTAAGTAATGTAACTTACTACAGAGGACTTGAACCACAAATTGTGGATGATCTTGCACATTATTTAAAAATACATGTGAAGTACATACCAACTGAAGAAGTATCATGGGGATCTGCTCTCGGCAACCATACTTATACTGGGATATACAAACAACTTCAAGATGGTAAAGCGGATATGTTTCTTGGACTTATCAGGTGCAACGGAACATTTTTGAAAGATTTTGATGCTACTAATCCATATTTGCCAGCATTTATGGTGTTTTGGGTACCGAAAGCTTGACATATCGCAGGCTGGGCCAACATATTGAAGATTTTTTCATTGCAAACCTGGCTTTCATTAATAGCAGGCTATTTTAGTGTATCTATCATTTATTATTTTGCTAGTAATATTATTGATCTTCGAACAAATTTAGAAAAGTCATTTTTAATTTTTTTCGCAATCAATTTAGAAATTTCAATCAAACCACCCAGGAAACAAGTTCTTAGAATATTATTCGCTACGTGGTCTATGTTTGTGTTCATTTACATTGGATTTTTCAAGTCAAAGTTTCTGCAGTTTCTTATTAAACCACAATTTGAAGAACAAATCGACAGCTATGATGATATAGTGGAACATAACTTAGACATCAGAGGCATATCGACGAATCGCGAAATATTTTCCGCTAGCAGTGGGAATAAATCCATTAAACGAATCTTTAAAAGATGGCAGTCAATAGAACCAAATGCTCAAGTCGCAGAAGTATTAAAAGTTATAAAATATAGAACGTCGGCCACTTTTACGGATAGTAGATTGATACATTATGCGATGATGAAGGAGAAAAAGCATTTAACGAAACATGGTATACCACAGGTACATAATTTGAAACCATCTTTAGTGATTTATTCGTGGATTTTAATGAATAGAGGTTTGCCTATTCGATCACATTTTAATGATGGAATTACTCTCTTAAGAGATGTCGGTTTTTTATCACTTTATAGAGGAAATTATACTTACAATATTGTTAAGAAAAATAAAAGGAAATTTAAACCATTAGTTTTTGACAATTTGATATTAGCTTTGATTTTGTATGCTACAGGGATAACTTTATCAACACTAGTTTTACTTATTGAACTATATTTGAGTCGTTATGACGCAAACAACTGAAAGTAATGAGTAGTCATTGTTCTCGCACAATTGTACAATCCATGTAAAAGTTAGATTTTATTTAATATTTTTCCAACTTATAGCAAATGTATATATACTACTTTTAGTTTGAATTTATAAAAATTATGTAAATTAAAGTCTAAAATAAACATTTGGAGAACAAAAAAATAAATGGATTATTAAGTTGTTCATATAAACGAAATATTAAGAAACAACAATTTAATACCGTCAATGGTCATCTATTTATAGAAGCATTAATAAGAACTTATTTAACTATATTTAAATTTAAACTGTTCAAAAATGAAAACCAACGAAGACTTTTAAAACCCTTGGCAAATTAAGGACATTACGCAGATCCATGTTCCGATGAAAATAATTAATTTTCTTTTTTTGAATGTTTTCTAAAAAAATACCCTACATTGCTTAGTCAAAATTTCATTGAAATAAATAAGTATTTGTTCCAACGATTTTTTTACTTCCGAGTTATATTTCAAAGGCCTTATGTCCTATATTTTTCTATAATAAGCACAATGACAAGGGTATAAAGTTCATTGAAAACAAAATTAATAACGAAATTCTAAAAGATTTGCAATTAATGAAACCGAAAATGAGGGTGATGATGATTAAATTGATTGTAAAAAAAAATAGTTTTCATATCGCCTATGTCATAGAATGACGCCCAAACCCTTTAAAATAAAAATTAATGATTAAAAATAATCAGTTGACTATGCAACATTACTTGACCAGGCCGAAGGAAGAAAGTGGTAGGGTTAAATATTGTGGGTTTCAAAGTTGTCTAACTAAAGATAATCGCTTAATTAATTTATTTTTTAAAAGTTTAACCATGGTATTTTTTTAAATGAAAAACAGCTTGAAATTTTATGAATTGATCCATAACGTCGATTAAGACTTTTTTTTAGAAGGATCGAATATTGTGAAGCGGATATGTAGTTCAATAGTAATATGAATTTTATTAATTTTCGTAGAATTACATTGCATAAATAATTAATTGAACATAACATAAAAATAAAAATCATAGTTTCAATAAAGATAAAATCATTTTATGATTGTTCTTTTATTAAAATAATATCATAATATGTTAACATTGGGCCGGAAAATAATGGCGCGATATAAATAATGTTTGTTGGTGACTGTATTAAACTGATATACCATTTGATACATTTATTGTTACCTAAACAATTACTTATAGTAAATTATATAGAAAGAAAAAACCCGAAGACATGCCCTTTAAATTAATCAAATATTTATCTGAAACAGGGAAAGTCCATTTAATAAATTAAACCAATAATTATAAATATAGAGTTGATTGATACTATTAATCATTAAAGAAAAAGTGTCGCCAAGTAATATTTAGCTAAAACTATTTATAATTTTCGAAAAACTGAACATTTCAAGAAATGTTGCATGTGAGAACTGTTGCTTAAAACTTCAGTAAAAATGCAACACTCAATAAAGTTTATTCCTTTCATTATAATTACCATTTTAAGTCTATCGAATTGTGAATTTTCCGAAGATATTATTAGCAGCTCTGAAATCATTAACAAATGTTTGGTAGATATCTTTCTCGGAAAGAAAACTCTGTTTACATTGATTGGTTTTTCGTATATGGACAGCACAATTGATGCCACACTACATTTGTTCCAACAAGTAATTCCCTCTAGAATATTAAATATCACTAAAGACGACGCCAAGTTTATAATAAAATCGCCCAATGCATTTAGGACTCATGGAATAGATTCCGTATTAATGTTTGTTGATGATATCAAGTATTTGGAAATTTATTGGGAAAATTGGTTTGCGAGTGATTATTTCAATGCTACAGTATTCCATCTTATCTACTTTAAAGGAAACATCAATGATACATTTTTAATAGTTAATACAACGAGCAAACATTACGCAGATAATGTTTTAATAATGGATGAAAATTTAGAAGTTTTTTATATCAACATCATCAACGATGATAGAAAATGCAGGCAAAAACTTGAGTATCTATTTTCTTGTTCTGACATGAATCAAACGTGGCTTATAAATGTAGAAACAGCATATTTTAAATACACAGGCTGTGAATTTAGTGCTCTGACAATGAAGATTTCACCATACATAAGAGATGTTTTGAACAATGTAACTTTCTACAGAGGACTTGAAGCCCAAATTTTGGAAGATCTAGCTCGTTATACAAAAGTTCATGTGAGGTACAAACCAACTGGACACACATCATGGGGAACTGCATTCGAAAACCACACTTATATTGGTATATACAAAAAACTCCTCGATCAAGAAGGTGACATGTTTCTTGGACTTATCAGGTGTCAAGGAACGTTTCTGGAGGATTTTCAAGCAACTAATCCCTATTTACCAACGCATTTGGTTTTTTGGGTACCAAAAGCATGACACGTAACAGGATGGACAAATATGTTGAAGATTTTTTCATTGGAAACCTGGCTTTCATTATTAGTTTGCTATTTTTGTTTGCCCGTCATATACTTTTGGATTAGCAATTTCAGCGGTTTTCAAATTGGTTTAGAAAATTCATTCCTAAATTTTCTGGCAATCAATTTGGAACTCGCAATCAAACAGCCAAGAAGACAAGTTCTTAGACTATTATTTGGCTCGTGGTGTATATTTGTTTTCATTTACATCAGCTTTTTCAAGTCGAAATTTCTGCAGTTTCTTATTAAACATCAATATGAAAAACAAATCGACAGCTATCAGGATATTATAGAAC